>APFE030900238.1:100709-167195 GCA_000404065.3 Pinus taeda | reverse complement strand
TAAAACAGCCTAATTTTTCGAGATCTATCCATTGGAACACTTACTTTCAACATCTTCAGCTTCAGTGTTTTTTAAAAAATGGAAATTCCATGCCAAGTCATTCTTGACAGCACTAACTACTTCCAATGGGTATCCTACATGGAAGATTTACTTAGAAGTAAAGGTCTCTACAGAATAGCCACGGCCAAGAGAAGAAACCAAAAGATGAAGACAAGGTTGCAAAATGGGAAAATAGACAAGATCAAGCACGTGGTTTGATAGGGATTTCTATTTCTCCTGATCTTAGATTCCATATTGCAGAACTTGAAACTCCTCATGAAGCATTGGAACAACTCACTAAAGTTTTGGGGATTAAAAATGAAATTAGAGCCCATCAACTTGAAAATGAGTTGCTTACATTGGATCCTAATAATTTTTCTTGCATTGAAGATTTCTTGTGCAAATTCAAGACCCTTAGATATCTCTTGGAAGGTGTTAAGGTTAAGAAAACAGATAGTAACCTTATTTATTCCATCTTTACTAAGTTGGGACCAGCCTACTCTGTATTTGTTTCCACCTTCCATTCTACAAGGGAAGCTTTCATTTGTCAAGGAAAAGACTACAAGGCCCCTTCCTTTGACTCTTTTTGTGATTCTTTAATAAGAGAACAAGAAAAACTCTTACACCTTGGTCTTCTCAATCTTGGAAACTCTTCCAAGAAACGTTAGCCGCCCAGCAGCAACCAAATTTAAAGAATCCTAAGAAGTCATTTCCTAAAAAGAATGGTCCTAAACCAAACAAGGGTCCTAAGCAAACACAGTCTCAAAATGAAAGATCATTTCAGCAAAATGATAAGACCAATAAAAACAAATGGAAGAAGACTGATAGACATTGTAACTTTTGTAATCGAGATGGCCACTTAGAATCTAAATGCTTTAAGAAGATGGAAGCCTTGGAAGCCGCAATGAAGAAACATAACATCCATGTGGAGCATTCTTCTACTTCAACTTCAACTTCATCTTCAGGAATGGCACTTTCTGCATGTCGTTGTCAATCATCTCAGTCTGGTTATGCATTAAATGTATCTTCTTCTTCTCATTCTCATGATGGCTCATTGATTCTGGAGCCTCTTATCACATGGCCAAAAACAAAGCCATGTTTTCTTCTTTACATGATTGTAACACCAAAAATATATATGTTGGTGATGATAGATCTCTTAATGTTTTAGGGACTGGAACTGTTTATCTAGACAATGGTCAGTTTAATGATGTATTATGTGTTCCAACCTTATCCAGCAACCTTCTATCTGTATATCAGATAACTCATTCAGGTGAAGGTAAAATTGTTGAATTTTCACCTCATGATGTTGTAATCAAGGATCTAAAAGATCCTAAACAGATTCTAGCTACTGGTATTGCTGATGATTCCACAAGGTTGTATAAGTTTCACAACTTTGGGTCATCAAATCTTCCCTCAGTATTTGTTGCTCATAATGATGAAGTGAGCAAACTTTGGCATGAGCGATTTGGTCACTTAAACTATCGCTCCCTTCAGCATCTATGTAAAGAAAAAATGGTGACAGGTCTTCCTATGGTATCTTGCAGAGATGGTGTTTGTTCCGGATGTGTACTCGGAAAACATCATCGGGACAGTTTTGAAAAACGTGCCTCTTGGCACGCCTCAGCCCCTTTACAGCTTGTGCACAGTGATTTATGTGGTCCACTTCCTGTTGCTTCATTCTCTGGCTGCAAGTATTTCTTAACTTTCATTGATGATTTCTCCAGACGCACTTGGGTATACTTCTTAAAACTCAAGAGCGAAGTATTTAACACATTTTTGGCCTTCAAAGCCTTTGTTGAAAAACAATCTGGACATCAAATTCTTAAGCTAAGAACTGATAATGGTGGAGAATATGTTAAAAACACATTCATCAACTTTTGCACCGAAAATGGAATTCAAATGCAACATACTGTTCCATACACTCCACAACAAAATGGTGTAGCTGAAAGGAAAAATCGCACCTTAAAGGATATGGCTAACTGTATGCTGCAATCTAAAGGACTCAGTCTTAGTTTTTGGGCCAAAGCAATTAATTGTGTAAATTATATAATAAATCGTACTCCTACTAAGGTTCTAAAGAATATCACTCCAGAAGAAGCTTGGAGTTCCATTAAACCAGATGTAAGTCACTTTCGTGTTTTTGGAAGTGAAGCATGGGCCCATATTCCAGATGAAAAGCATAAAGCTTTAGAACCTAAGAGTGATAAATGTACTTTTTTTGGATATTCTGAAGATGTAAAAGGTTATAGACTTATTCCATTTAAGTCCAAAAATGTTATCATTAGAAGAGATGTAAAATTTGATGAAAATTAATCGGCCTGCGAGCCTAGTCCGGCGGATGTGCCACCTCTTCCTATCTCTTCTACTTTTGAAAACATTTCTTCTTCAGATGATGAAAGTGAGGATGACAATCCTCCCCCACCTTCTCAAGATCCTAAACTTCCAAGATGGGTCCGTACTACTCGGGATGCAGCAGGTGATCTTGCCGGTGATCCTACAGATCAGCGACGTACACGATCTCAGTTTGAAAGAGCCTCTTCTTTACTGGCTCAAGCTCCAGTAAATCATGATCCTGACACTTTTGCAGAAGCTTCAGGCCATCCACATTGGGAAGTAGCTATGAATGAAGAATATCATTCATTGTTGGCAAATGATACATGGGATCTTGTTCCTCTACCAAAGGGACGTAAACTTGTTAGATGTAAATGGGTTTACAGAACCAAGTATGGACCAGATGGGAAAGTTGATAAACATAAAGCTCGTCTTGTTGCTAAGGGCTTTTCACAGGTTGAAGGCATTGACTACACTGAAACCTTCTCCCCTGTTGCCAAAATGAACTCTATCCGCCTTGTTCTTTCCCTTGCTGCCTCTTTAAAATGGGAAGTCCATCAGATGGATGTTAAATCTGCCTTCTTGCATGGGGACTTGCATGAAGAAATCTAAATGGAACAACCCATTGGCTTCATCCAAACAGACTCCAGCCTTGTACTGTCGACTAAGAATATTCTCTTTTATGTCTCAAGCAAGCTCCTCGGGCTTGGTATTGCAAATGGATAGCTTTCTTTTTAGAATTGCTTTTCTAGGTTGTCATCTGACAATACTGTCTTACAACCAAAGAAAGTGGGCAACTCTCTTATCATCCTTGTTCTTTATGTTGATGATCTTATTCTTACTGGTAGTGATCCCAACCTTATAAACCATGTGAAGTCCAACCTTAAAAGAAATTTGAAATGACAGACTTAGGACACTTACACTATTTTCTCGGTCTTCAAGTCTTGCAAGCCAAGGAGGGTATTTCCCTTTCCCAGTCCAAATATGCTTGTGATATTCTTCGTCATTTTCACATGGAAGATTGTAAGCCAGCTCCTTCTCCCTTTCAGTCTGGAATCAAACTTTCAGTCTCTTGTACTTCTCCTGAAGTTGATGCTACCTTATACCGTCAACTTGTAGGAAAACTCTTGTATTTAACCCATACTCGTCCTGACCTTTCCTTTGCTGTTGGCCTTGTTGCTCGTTTTTTGCAAAACCCCCGTGAAAGTCATTGGAAAGCAGCTAAAAGAATACTTCGTTATGTTCGAGGTACAATACAGTTTGGGATTCATTACAGTGCCAAAGCAACTCCTCTATTAGTTGGTTTCACTGATTCTGATTGGGCTGGTGACCCTGATGATCGGAAGTCTACTGCCGGTTATGTCTTCACTCTTGGTTCAGGACCTATTACATGGGCTTGTAAGAAACAGGCTGCCATTTCTCTTTCGTCAGCAGAAGCAGAGTATCGTGGTGCCGTGGAAGCTAGTAAGGAAGCCTTGTGGCTTCGTCAGATCCTATCAGAATTTGGCTTTGAGCAGCAGCATCCGACTACACTTTGGTGTGATAATCAAAGTGCCATTCAGCTTTGCAAAGATCCAGTTCAGCATCAGCGCAGCAAACACATTGAACTTCACATGCACTTCATCAGAAAGCTCATTCATGACCATGTTCTTGAAGTGCAATATTGTTCAACAGATGATCAGGTTGCAGACATCTTCACAAAGGCTCTCACAGAGGCGAAGTTCACTAAACTTCGATATATGCTTGGAGTTCAGGAAGTTGTCACTAAGGGGGGATAGGCTCTAGTGCCTCCTTCCTTCTCCTATTGTGTCATATTTGTAAATCCTTCAATCCTATCCCAAGTTGTTCTTAAGGGGGGATGTTAGGATATTCCGACACATAGGAATAGTTAAGTTCAACATGGTCTAGTATAGAGTTAGGTATAGAGTTAGGTAAAGTGTGTTTCTTTACCGTTGTACATTTTGTAACTTACAATCCGACGGTCACGATATGTAGTGATCCGACGGTTCATTCTCTCCTCGGTATTACCGACACTTGATCCGTGGCTTGACACCCGATTGGTCCATGAATTCTATTTAAAGCGCATGGAGGGTCATTTGTAGGTTAACCGTGCATGAGAGAAGCTTATGTAAATTTTCATTCTTTTATTAATAAATTGCCTGTAGTAGCCACGTTGGCGCAGGCCGTGGACTGTTTCCCTCTCTGAGGGTTTTAACCACGTCAAAATACTGGTGTATTGATCTGTGATCTGTTTGTGAGCGGTTTCCTTCTGGTGTTCTGTCTGAGGAACTTACCCTGTAAATTCCTACAACTATCACTATTGTATCTACCTTATCTACGGATCAGGGGTTGACTACACTCTCTTCTTGTTGGGGTTTTTGTTTAGTTGGGTTTTAGTAGAGTTTTCTGTCTACTATATTTCCTAAGGAGGTATTTTTCTTGGGAAACGTGGGAGGATACTCCCCTAAGGCTCATTTGTTCTCATTCAGTGCTTGGGTTCACCTACTCCTTGGAGAATTACACTATGCGACACCGGCATGGCCAAGTTTTTTGATGTGTTGGGGAGAGGGGCCAATCAAGACATCCCCACCTAGAGGACACAAATTAGGGAGAGGGAGGAGCCTCTCACCTAGTCCACTCTCGTAGCTTCTAGGAGCACACCCTTTGCCTCAAGAATAGTTTATTCTAGTGCAAATAGATTTAAAAACTTTTGGAACAACTTCTCAGAGATAGGCACAGTGATCAAAATGTAATTATTTCCTTCATGAATGACCTTCAAAGGAATGAATGGCACATGTAGGACAGATTGGCCTGTCTTTAAACATGACAATGTCACATGTGAGAACACCTGTACCATTTGGAAGGCTGATTGGCCCATGTACACTGTGAATTCTGGCCTCTGCCACTCCCCAACTCCCAATGAGAGAATCTTGAATCGGTAACTTCATTTGATTCCTAATGGGTCTTTTCTTTGTATTAATTATGATGGTTTTAGGTTTCATGTTCTAGGGTTCTGATTGTTGATTTCCAACTCGATTTGGCATAGTGTAATCATTTTTTGGAAAATACCTACTGGCCAACAAATCTTGTAAGAGTAAGGCTGATAGTATTTTAGAAAACAGTGGCCAGAGATGTAATATTTTTTCATAAACGAAAGTCCCAACATACAAAAAAAAATGGGAAAGTTGTTTCATATTTGGGAGAGACTCCTCATATTTAGGATGACTATATTTGTATTTCACTAAAGTAATGAAATCATTATAGTAACCCCGATGAAATTATTTCCTATTAAAGTTTTATTACTTTATTTTCGTGAGTATGGATGGTTGTCATGACGCTAAAAAGTAAATTTGAACATTTTAATGTGATATGTAAATATTTATTGCTATTAACGAAATATTTCCATTTTTACTTCTTTCTATTTTGAAAATATAAGAGGAGCCACTACTTGGGCACTTAGGCTCCCAACTCTCTAGAAAAAATTAAAAATCAGTTATAGTCTAAGAAAGGAATATTAAGACGAGAAAAAGAAAACTCTTCCATCTTTGAGGGGTGAGACACTACCACTAGAATTATCATGATAGGTGAAAAAGGTCATGGATGAAACAAGATGACATAGAAATATGATTGGGGGATAAAGGTAATCTAATAATGAGTTTCCAGTAGGAGAGAAAGAATGGACCTACAAAGAATATATATTTTTAGCTAGATTTAGTATGACATTGCTAGGACTTGAGGAGGAAAAAAATTCAAAGTGACTAGTTAGTTTCCAGAAAAAAGGTGCCTAGAGCTCAAGGGGAATTCCTAAGATAACATTTCATCATTTTGGAGGAGTTTGGTAGCTCCTACTATATTTTTAAAATGAGAAGCAAGTAATTATGTTGCTTGGTTATGCTCTGAAGATAATTTGAGTTTATGATCTAGTTATGTTTCTATATATCAGCTAGGAATTCCTGCAAGTATTTAAGAAGTATATGGTTACCTATCCAAAAGGGCTTAATTTCAATTATAATGAACATTGTGAATGTGGACTCACATGTATATGTGAAGGGAAAATGTTTTCCTAAAATATTGAATTGATATCTATGGGAAACCATGAACTATTTAGTTAAAGTCGCACAAGAAGATCATGTGTGTGTGTGTGTGTATAACGGGCTTAACATGGTCATGGAATGACACTGAGAAAGGGATCTTAGATTATCTCTCAAACAACATGCAATTTGTTAGAGTCGGTCTGTTCAGCCCTTCGTCAGACATCAAAGCTCTTTCTTGCATGTCATTTTAAGTGTCCCATTCTTCTCATTCACCTGCATTCCATTTAGGAGCATGCCATAACCTGACGAGAGGGCCTTATTTTTTATTCCCCTCATGTCTTGTACTTGCTGGCTTAGGTCTTTTCTTCAATGTTTATTAGAGTCCGTGACAGCGAATGTGTCCTATTTTAATAGGTAAAGAGTCATATACATCATAAGTCTAGGGTTACACAATTTGAGTCATTAAAATGTCCATAAGGTTAGCAGGCCAGAGGGAGGCTCTACACATGTTTTTCTTTGCAAGTTTCATTGTCACATTGATGAATTACAACTATTCTTCAAAACTCAGTTTTGAAGAAAAGTCAATATTTTGTGTTTTTGTAATATTTTCAAAAGTTCTTCGGTTATTCAGTTCTCCAGGCACAACCCTGGTCTCCTTAGCCAAAATTCCATGTCAGCTACCCCTGCAAAAAATTACCAAGAATACTATCATTTTAGTCCAAAATTTAAAAAGGAAATGTGAATACAGAGTTACATTAAATTGTGAAAAGTGCCAAAAATAAAACGTTATAAAATGGGTTTTGGAGAACCAAAAATCAAAACCATGTCTCCCATATATTTATAACAATTTCCCAAGAGATTAAAACTCATTTTGAATGCCAAACACCAAGAGAAAACAATCCAAGGCGAATTTGGTGAGCCAACACACAATTTGGGTGGATTTGGTTGAAGTTGGACAGTCGCGGCGCACACAAGAGGAGGCGCGACGCACCCATTGAGCACGGCGCACAGAGCTGCAACACACAGTGTGCTTTTTCAAAGGTGCGACGCAACCACACGATGCGGTGCACTGGGTTTGTGCGCAGCGCACAGGACCTCCCACTCAAAAATTCATGACGGCTTCCTCAAATAACCTCATTGAGTCTTGTTCATCATTTGAAACGAATTTTGTTGTGTTAAGGGGTCAAAGGAGGTCAAGTGGAGGTGTGGAGGAGCAAATTTTTTATTTGGAGAGCCAAACCACTATTTAAAAGGCCGTGTGGCGCACCAGAAGAGGTCGCGGCACACCCATTGAGCATGGCACATAGAGAGCGGCATCACAGTGAAAATTTTCACTGTCGCGACGCACCAAAAGCGCGCGGCGCACTAGGTTCTTGGCACGGCGCACACACCAAAATTTACCGAATTGCCATCAAAGGTTTTGGATTTTCCAAGTAGGGTTTTTATATCAATGTTTCATCCATTTCATGCTAGTTTCATGATGATTTATCGTTGCTAAAGGTTGCAATTTGCAATAAAACTCTCAAACCTTACCTATCAAAGTCATCAAGCCAACTGTTGTTAGGGTTTTAAATAATTGTTTGTCACCAAGTATATCCTTTTTCCATCATTTTCTCCCCCCCTTGACTCCATTTGTCCCAAAATCCTATTACTCCCTATCCCCTAAAAATTATTACATCCCTATCACCAATTCCCTTCTACCCATTGTCAAATGTAAAAACCCCAAACCCTACATGCCCATAAACATAATTCCTCCCCATAAGTCCCTCATCCCTCCATATCATTCCCTTTCCTAACACTTCCTGGTTACATTTTCCCTTGGTCACAGATTTCAACACATCTTAACAACAGTTTCATACATCAGCAGCCATTCAAGGCAGTTTGTATATCAGCAGCGATGTTGTCTGATCATTCATCTGATTATGAAGTAGAAACTCAAAGTGACTCATCCACTGAGCTTAATGTGCCAAGAAGGACATGAAAGGGTGGTAGACATGTTAGAGAAGATCCTACCTCCTTAACTCAATTGCAGGCCTGCCCGCTTGCGATGACATGCTTTCAGCAGATGTCATGCTTTCAATATTGTGAGATGATCGCTCAAATTCAGCATCATCAGGAGTTAGTTCAGTTATTTGTTTTACATTTTCATGATGATCATGTTACTCTTGCTGGAGTAGGCTTTACCTTGACACCAGAGACCATCTCTCAGGCCACTGGGATACCAAACATAAGGGAAGAGTGGAACAAAGGGCAGCAACTGGATAGATCATATTACGAACCTTACATCAGGCCTAGCTATTTGAGGCAGCTCAGGAGAGTATTCCCATTTCAGTTTCTGAAGGAATCTTATGCACCGTTGATGATACTCATCATTAGATACTTCCGTTGTGAAGGTCGCTTCTTGCGCCTCTATGCATACCATATCAAGCTATTGATGCATTTCACCAGAGTGAAATTCATGAACATTCCATATTTTATGTACCAAAACATCAAGAGGATGACCACTCTTGTGTGGAGGAAGAATCCAGCACAGCAGCACAAGAACATTTATCATTATGCACTCATCAAGATCATTGTTGTACATCAGCTTGGCTTGTAGGGTATCACATGGGAAGACATCATCTCCCGTGAGTTTTTCACAGCTTCAGCGGCTCATCAGGAGGTGGTTCATGATCTGGGTGAACCTTCACAACAGTATGGAGGTCAGGAGGCAGAGACTACCATTGTTCCGACATATGTCACTTATCAGAGAAGCATGAGGGGATTGTTTGTAGCAGCATGACTAGTACTATCTCCACCTAGGGTGGAAGGGGTCTCGTTGCCATCATCAGTAACACAAGTGCAGGTACAGGACCGAGGCAAGAGGCCAATGCAGGAGGAGGGGCCTTCAAGTGAGCAAGAGACTGACTTCATTCTCATTTAGGATGATGATACCGACAGGGGCCCGCAAAGTGCACATCTTAGAGAGGTCATTCAGGAGCAACAAATAGAGATCAATGCCTTATCCCTCAAATTGGAGAGGGCTAAGTGGATCATCAAATACTTAGAGAAGAGGAACAAAAAACTTGAAGACCAGCAGGAGATCATGGAGTTGCAAAACATCTGCGAGAATCACCAACCTGCCCAACAAAGGAGAATTGTGCTCACTTCATTGGAGCAAGTGATTAATCATGACCGTGAGTCTTGGCTCGAGCAAATCAACATCCACCTGGAGAGGCTGCTAGAAAAGGCTGACAAGGACAATGCATTGTTGAGGCATATGGCCATCCATTACATGGCATGCAATATGAGTTCCAAGGCTCGGATCAGGAGCCTAAGGGCGAAATTGAGGAAGGGGACAAAAAGACAAAAGAGGCAAAAAGAGCAAGATCAGCTTAAAATATTGGCTGAGGCCTCTTTGACCCAGCATGCCATTTGATGAACAAGGTACAACCCAAATTTCAAGGAATTTGGAGCAAATTTTTGTATTTTGAAATTTTTGGAGCAAAAAACAGCCTTTTTCTCCCTGTGAGTCGCACCACGTGGCGCGCACTTCTCCTAGGGAGCTCCAAATATCAAAAATCTTATATTTCTATGTTTTTTATGGAAATTTGTGTATGCTCATGATTTCATCAAGTTCTGGGTCCCCAAAAGGTCAAAAAACATACAAAAAATGACCTCACTGCCCCTATTTTGACACACAGGAAGCAGTCTTGGGAGAATGCACTTTTGGAAGTGTAAATGGACACCAAATTGGAAAATTCCACCTGGGTTGGAAAGCATACAAGTGGGGCTTTCCAAAAAGCACAGTTGTGCTCAATTTGGACTTTAGGAAGTGCCTCAAGCTCAGCCTCAATGTGGCACGACGCACAAAGATTTTGGTGCGGCGCACAGAGGAGTTTTGCCCAAATTTTCACCTTCCAACTCAGAAATTCGGCCAGTTTGACTAGTTTTGCTTCTTGATGTAATTTTTGATCTATCTTGATGTAATTGGGTAAACATGATGTAATTTTGGCACTTATTTACTTGTTCTAGATGATTCACTCACTAAAAAGTGAAAATTAAATGAATGAATCAATTTCCTAACATATAGAGGCAAGTTGTTTTGATTGCCTAGATTTCAGTACTTGGTTTAGAATCAGTTGGATCAGCTCCTAGAATGATGAGCTCAATCCCTAGAGGCAAGGGAATGGGTTGGGCTAGTCTATATCATGTATTCTCTAGGTCATTTTTAGGTTTGGACACTTGGGATTGCTTTGGCATACTATTGTACATAGTTTCTCTACATTTTTGGCTAAGGAAAGACCAGGGTTTTGCAGCATTGTTTGGGATCCATGTGGCTTTATGTTTTGATGGTGCACTTATTTTAGTAATTGTAAGTTGTTATTTGTATCATTTTCCTTTTCTCATCTTCTACAATTGAACAAATTAAGTGTTAAGTTATAATCCATAGATTGTTATGCTCTACCTTTAAGTTTGTTCGATTTTCCATGTTTTCATCTGTTTAAGGCGAATCCTTGAAAGCTTCTTGCTCTCCTTAGGTCCTCACCAGTTTGATCTACCCATTCATTCCCTTTAAAATCATCAAGACGATCGCCTACCTTGCCCCAAATAGACCTCTGCAAAAACTGTGCCTCAATCCCCAAGCCGAAATTTGCCTTTCCCTGTTTCAACACAGAAACTCCTAAAAACTTAAAACAAAACTTTGTACTTCATACCTAGCCTAAAATTAGTTTTTTTTTTGGTCATCTCGAGCCTCATCGATTATCTTTGTCGAGATTGAACCGGAGAGAGCCCTCTCCTGTCCTCGTAGGGCTAGCTACGAGGTTGAGCGTGGTTTGATGTGGACCTAGAATCTTGCCTTTCAAGCCTGAGGCAAATCTAGGCTCTAACATTGTGGCGACTTAGCTGGGGAAGAAGTTGGTTGTGTGTTAGTATTCTTCAATTTGAAACTACAAATGAAGCCTGAAGATTAGCCAGGTAGGCTTCGAAATGCTTTTTCTTTGCACTAGCGCAAGTAGATAAATGCTACTTCAGTCAATCTCCGGTCTAGTCTCATTGACGGGAACTCTAACTTGAAAACACCCCAGTACATTTGATGATTCTAAGCTGTGGATGATCAGCTTATGAATTCATAGGCTAAGAAGGTTGTTTACGTTCCTTTGATCTATTGAAAAAGCACATTGGCTTCAAGAAGACATACCAGAGCTAATCCAGATCCGAATCTGCCTTCTGTATATGAAAATCCCAATTTGATTCCAAGACTCCTTCGTCAAGAAACCTCTGTGACTCCCGTGATTAAATCTCGTTCATGTCCTGCAATTTTTGAATATCTTGAAGAACTTGCTTTTGATGAAAATTTTGAACTGTTATTGTTTAAAACCAAGTCTGAAAGTGCTCTTGATTCTATAGTTCCAAATCCTAATTTTGCTGCAGCTCTTGAAATTGAAAAATCTAATAAGTCTATTGAGAATTTTATTTTAAGACAGCTCCAAACTACAATTGAGGTTACAAATATCATTGATTTTCTAGAAATTGCATCTGCTACCATTGGATCATCCATCACGGCATCCACCTCTAGAAATCCTATTTAACCGCCTTTCATTCCCAGCATCCCTGTGCAGCCTATTATTTCTGATCAAAAGACTACAGTCAATTCGCCTTCATCCACTGTTTCCACACCTAAAACTGCATCTCCTCCGCACACCCCTCCTCATACACTGCACACCTCAGCTGCACCTTCTCCCCCAACATCTCCAAGGCTGATTGCAAATCCACCAAGAGCGATGGCTGCTCGATTTGCTCCTCTTGCACTACCTCAAGTTTTGGATGACATGCCAGCAGATTATCAGAGCAATATTCCATTGTTCGATGGCACTCCTCAAAGTGGTCCGGCTCAACAGCATGTGGACAAAATGTCGGTTTTCTTTGAGCGGTATGAAATTGATGAAGAAAATGTAACAATGAGACTTTTTGTGCAAACTTTTGGCAGGGAGGTAAGAAAATGGTTCAGAGCTTTGGTAGCTAGAAATATTCCTACATTAGAAGAGCTTCAAAAATAGTTTTTGGATCATTGGGAGGTTAAGAAAGATCCTCTTCAAATCACTTCTGAGTATACCAAGATCAAGCAAAATGTCGGTGAGTCCGTGCAAGACTACTGTAATAGATTCAATATGGTTTACAATGCAATTCCTAATGATTTAAGGCCATCTAAAAAGTCAGCTTTGCTTAAGTTCCCGGATGGTTTTGATCCTGATATGGCATATCAATTGCGAGAGAGAGATCCGCCTACCTTAGAGGAGATGCAGAAAATTGTTGTTAGTGTTGAAGCTAATTTGAATGACAAAAGAGCTAGATTGAAGGTCGAGAAGAGAGTTTCAATAAAAGAAGAAGCTTCTACCTCAGATCAAGTACTCCGCAAGGTAGAAAAAATTATTGAAAGGTTAGCACTTGACAAGCTGGAATTGCAGATTCAAAATCCCAATTTTTGTGGCCAGCAGCAGCCACAATACAGGATCAAACAACGTGAGTAGCGAGCACAAGAACTAGCATCACAACAGCAGCAAGTAAAGACACCTCTTCAACAGAATTTTGTTGGTCCCAAATTTTAATGGTACAGTGGGAAATGATGGTGCTGGAATTGGAATTTGGGTACATAGTCCTCTCTCCTCCCTGAACAAAGTGCCTATTAATGTGCGGGTATCTTCTTACAAGCTTTCTTTTGATTGTTCAAATAATGAAGCTGAGTATGAAGCGTTGATCGTTGGCCTAAAAATTCTAAGGAAGCTCAATGCTAAGAGGACTGTGGTATATGGTGACTCCGAGTTGGTGATAAAGCAAGTTAAAGGTGAGTATCAAGCAAAACATCCTTGGATGCGAGCTTATCGAAATGTTATTCTAGACATCCTAAAATTGTTTTCAGATTATACCTTGACGTGTGTGCCTCGCATTCAAAATGGCATTGTTGATGCACTTGCTAAGGCAGCAAGTAATTTGAGGATTCCTATGAAATCTAGTAATAAATTTGAAATCCATGTCAAGAATCGTCCGACTGTCCCAGATAATTAGAGATATTGGCAAGTTTTCCAAGATGATGAGGAAATTGATGATTTTCTTGAAAACAAAGGTAAGCTCAAAGATACCTCAATTGATGTAGAACAAGATGATGGTAAAGATGATGTGCAGATCAATCAAATGGAAGTATTACAATTAAAGGATAACATCATTCCTAAAGGCTTGATGCCTTTAGAAGAGCTCTTTGATCAAGATGAAGTAGCCTGCAAGCCAACATTGCAGCCAACACAGAAGGGTGTTGAAGAGGTCAATATCATAACAGCGGCCAATCCAAAGATGGTAAAATTGTCCAAAGCATTGCCACCAAAGGTAAAAGCCAAATATATCAATTTTTTGTCATCTTTTGCTGATGTGTTTGCTTGGGATTATTCTGCTTTAAAGACATATGATACCAATATAATTCAATATACCATCCCTATCAAGCCTAATCAAAAAACCTTTCAGAACGCTGAATCCAAAATTGCTGTGATCAATTGAGAAGGAGATAAACAGGTTGTACAAATCAGGAATCATTGTTCCCATCCATTTTTCTGATTGGATCTCTAATTTGGTCCCTGTACAAAAGAAAACATGCGAGATTCGCTTGTGGATTGATTTTAGAAATCTGAATAAAGTTTCATTGAAGGACAATTACCCACTGCCAAAAATGGATCATATACTTCAGCGAGTAGTTGGAGCATCTCGGATGTCACTACTCGATGGTTATTATGGATATAATCAAATTTTGGTCCAGGAAGATGACCGAGACAAAACAGTGTTCACCACTCCATGGGGAACCTTTCATTACACCAAAATACCTTTCGGTTTGAAGAACGCGGGTGCCACTTTTCAGCGAGCAATGGACTTGGCTTTCGCAAATGAGAAGGATATATTTTTGGTTGTGTACCTCAATGATCTGACGTGTTTTTCAAATTTGATGAAGAACACTTGTATCATTTGAAAATTGTCTTTCAAAAGTGCAGAAAATATGGTGTGTCATTGAATCCAAAGAAGAGTTTGTTTGCCATGGATGAGGGAAAACTACTTGGGCACATCATATCGAAAGATGGAATTTGTATTCATGTAGCACATGTGGAAGCGATTCACCAAATTGAACTACCCCGCAATAAGAAGGAGATTCAATCATTTAATGGTAAGATTAATTTTTTGTGCTGCTTTGTTCCTAATCTTGCTGAACATCTAAGAGAGATTACAAACATGCTTAAGAAGGACAACCAAGTGACATGGATGGAAGAGGCTGTTAAATCTTTCAACTTAGTCAAATTAGCTCTTTCTTCAGCTCTGGTTCTAATTAGCCCAGACTACACTCAGGATTTTATATTGTTTTCTTTTTCCTCTGAGCATACAATGTCAACTGTCTTAATGTAGAAGAGAGATGACTACGAAAGACCAATTACTTTTTTTAGCCGAACTATAAGAGACGCAGCTCTGAAGTACAACATCATTGAAAAGCAAGCTCTTGCACTTGTGAAGGCATTGAAATATTTTCGGGTATACATTTTGCATTCTCATATTTTGGCTTATGTTCATAACACTATTGTCAAGGATGTTTTAGTGTAGACCGATCCGGAGGGCAGACGAGGAAAGTGGATTGCAGCCTTGTTGGAGTATGATGTGGAGATAAAGCCCACCAAGCTCGTTAAAGGTCAGGGATTGGCAAAGTTAATGGCTGAAACAAACTTGCACGCCTTAGGCATAAATCTGATCACTGCTATGTCAAATGAAAATGAGGAAGGTTCGTCAATTCAAGTATCTGAAATGTTTGTTCTTTCCCCGTGGTATTTATATATCATATATGTGCTGCAAAATTTGTCACCACCACCCGGTATGGCTAGAAACAAAGGTAGAACTCTCAAATTGAAGGCTGCAAAGTTTTGTATTTTAAATTCTGCACTTTATTGGAAATATCCCAGTGGTGTTTTCCTAAATTGTTTGGTGGAAGGAGAAGCACAGCAAGTCATGGAGGATTTCCATAAAGGATATTGTGGCGGTCACCACTTTTGGAAAACAACGGCAAACAAAATTCTCCTTGCAGGATACTATTGGCCAACATTGTTTGTTGATGTATATAAAGTGGTCAAGAGTTGTCATCAATGTTAGATCTTTGAAGGAAGACAGAAATTATAGCCTTTTCCGCTTAAGCCCATTGAGTTGAGTGACCCTTTTCAGCAGTGGGGGTTGGATTTCATTGGTGAAATTCATCCTGCTTCTTCAGGTCAGCATCGATGGATTCTCATGGTAACAGATTATTTCACGAAATGGATTGAAGCAATTCCCACTAGACAAGATACAAATGCGGTAATTATTTCATTCCTTGAGAATTATATATTGTCTCATTTTGGTTGCCCGAATAAGTTAATCACTGATAATGCAACAGCTTTCAAATCGAAGAGGATAATTGAGTTTTGTAACAAGTATAAAATCATTTTGGGTCACTCAACCGCTTATCATCCGCAAGGCAATGGTTTGGCAGAGTCATCTAATAAATATTTAGTCAACATCATCAAAAAGCTGCTGGAAGTTAACAGGAAAAGTTGGCATAAGAAGTTGGTCAATGCAATTTGGGACAATTGGGTCAGCCAAAAGAAATCCATTGGTATGTCGCCATTTGAGCTTGTTTATGGAGTTGATACAGTGTTTCCTACCTCTCTAGTAGCGCCGGTAGTCAAACTTCTTCAGGAGGCCGATAGTCAAGAAGATCCTATGCAGCGACGATTAAATCAAATGGTCCATTTGCAACAGACATGAGAAGAGGTTTTCCAAAACACATCCAAGCTGCAGGAGAAGATTAAGAAAATCTATGACAGAAAAGTGAAGGCGAATGGATTCCAATTAGAGGAAGTGGTGCTAAAGTGGAATGCAAGGAATGAGGACAAGGGTAAGCATGGTAAGTTCGAAAATCTGTGGAAAGGGCCTTTCAAAATTGTTGCATATCGTGGTCAGAATGCCTTTCTTCTGAAGGAGATGAATGGGGAAGAATGTCCTGGAGGGCCGGTCAATGGTCGGTTGCTTAAGAGGTATCATTTCTTAGTTATTTCTGCTGTGCACATTGTCACTGTACATACCATTTAATTTTAGTTTCATTGCAAGTGTGTAATGGAATCTTTTCTTCAGTCTGGGGCCTGAAGTGAAGGCTATAATTATGAAGAAAAATTTCAGTTTTGAGTTCAGTTTGTCGATTCATTTTTTCAGTCAGTTTAGTTGCATCATTGAGTTGAGTTGAGTGAAGTTTTTAGTCAATAAATAAGTCACGAAGTTTTGTGTGTCTTTGTCAAAATAATGGAGTCCATAGCCCAATGGACGAAGGCACTGTCTAGCTCGTCCATAGATCTGCCATTCTTGGCACCTCCTAGGAGCTGCCATCCCCATTGGAGCCAATGTTAGAGTCGGTCTGTTCAGCCCTTTGTCAAAGATCAAAGCTCTTTCTTGCATGTCATTTTAAGTGTCCCATTCTGCTCGTTCACCTGCCTTCCATTTAGGAGCATGCCATAACCTGACGAGAAGGCCTTATTTTTCATTCCCCTCATGTGTTATACCTGTTGGCTTAGGTCTTTTCTTCAATGTTTATTAGAGTCCATGACAGCCAATATGTCCTCTTTTAATAGGTAAAGAGTCATATACATCATAGGTCTAGGGTTACACAAGTTGATTCATTAAAGTGTCCATAAGGTCAGTAGGTTAGAGGGAGGCTCTACACATGTTTTTCTTTGCAAGTTTCATTGTCACATTGATGGATTACGACTGTTCTTCAAAACTCAGTTTTGAAGAAAAGTCAATATTTTATGTTTATGTAATATTTTCAAAAGTTCTTTGGTTATTTAGTTCTCCAAGCGCAACCCTAGTCTCCTTAGCCAAAATTCCATGTCAGCTACCCCTACAAAAATTTACCAAAAATACTATCATTTTAGTCCAAAATTCAAAAAGGAAACGTGAATAGAAAGTTACATTAAATTGTGAAAAGTGCCAAAAATAAAACATTATAAAATGGGTTTTGGAGAACCAAAAATCGAAACCATGTCTCCCATATATTTATAACAAGTTCCCAAGAGATTCAAAGTCATTTTGAATGCCAAACACCAAGAGCAAACAATCCAAGGTGAATTTGGTGAGCCAGCACACGATTTGGGTGGATTTGGTTGAAGTTGGGCAGTCGTGGCGCACACAAGAGGAGACGCAATGCACCCATTGAGCATGGCGCACAGAGTTGCAACACACAGTGTGTTTCTTCAAAGCCGCGGCGCACCCACACGACGCAGTGCACTGGGTTTGTGCGTGGTGCACAGGACCTCCCACTCAAAAATTCATCATGGCTTCATCAAATCAACTCATTTAGTCTTGTTCGTCTTTTGAAATGAATGTTGCTGTGTTAAGGGGTCAAAGGAGGTCAAGTGGAGGTGTGGAGGAGCAAATGTTTTATTTGAGGAGCCAAACCATTGTTTGAAAGGCTGCGTGGTGCACCAGAAGAGGTCACGGCACACCCATTGAGCGTAGCGTACAGAGAGCGGCATCGCAGTGAAAATTTTCACTGTCGCGGCGCACCAGAAGCGTGCGGCACACTAGGTTCTTGGCGCGGAACACACACCAAAATTTCCCGAATTGCCATCAAAGCTTTTGGATTTTCTAGGTAGGGTTGTTATCTCAATGTTTCATCCATTTCATGCTAGTTTTATGATGATTTATGGCTACTAAAGGTTGCAATTTGCAATAAAACTCTCAAACCTTACCTATCAAAGTCATCAAGCCAATTGCTGTTAGGGATTTAAAAAATTGTTTGTCACCAAGTATATCCTTTTTCCATAATTTTCTCCTCCCCTTGACTCCATTTGTCCCCAAATCCTATTGCTCCCTATCCCCTAAAAATTATTACATCCCTATCCCCAATTCTCTTCTACCCATTGTCAAATGTAGAAACCCCAAACCCTACCTCATATATATTTCCCAAACCCTCCTACATGCCCCTAAACATAATTCCTCCCCATAAGTACCTCATCCCTTCATTTCGTTCCCTTTCCTAACACTCCCTAGTTACATTTTCCCTTGGTGGCAGATTTCAACACATCTTAACAGCAGTTTCATACATCAGCAGTCATTCAACGCAGTTTGTATATCAGCAGTGATGTCGTCTAGTCATTCATCTAAATATGAAGTAGAAAATTAAAGTGACTCATCCACTAATCTTAATGTGTCGAGAAGGTTGCGAAAGGTTGGCAGACATGTCAGAGAAGAGCCTACCTCCTTAATTCAATTGCAGGCCTGCTCGCTTGCGATGACATGCTTTCAGCAGATGTCATGCTTTCAATATTGTGAGAAGATCGCTCAAATTCAACATCATCAGGAGTTAGTTCAGCTAATTGTTTTAAATTTTCATGATAACAAAAGGTAAAAAAAAATGCAAAAAATGACCTCACTACCCCTATTTTGACACACAGGAAGTAGTCTTGGGAGAATGAGCTTTTGGAGGGGCAAATGGACACCAAATTTGAAAATTCCACTTGGGTTGGAAAGTAGACAGGCGGGGATTTCCAACAAGCACACTTGGGCTCAATTGGACTTTAGGAAGTGCCTCAAAATCAGCCTCAATTTGGCGCGATGCACAAAGATTTTGGCACGGCGCACAGAGGATTTTTGCCCAAATTTTCACCTTCCAGCTCAGAAATTCAACCGGTTTGACTAGTTTTGCTTCTTGATGTAATTTTTGATCTATCTTGATGTAATTGGGTAAACATGATGTAATTTTTGCACTTATTTACTTGTTCTAGATGATTCATTCACTAAAAAGTGAAAATGAAATGAATGAACCAATTTCATAACATATAGAGGCAAGTTGTTTTGATTGCCTAGATTTCAGTACTTGGTTTAGAATCAGTTGGATCAGCTCCTAGAATGATGAGCTCAACCCCTAGAGGAAATGGAATGGTTTGAGATAGTCTATATCACGTATTCTTTAAGTCCTTTCCAGGTTTAGACACTTGGGATTGCTTTAGCATACTATTGTACATATTTTCTCTGCAATTTTTGGCTAAGGAAAGACCAGGGTTTTGCAGCATTGTTTCGAATCCATGTGGCTTTATGTTTTGATGGTGTTCTGATTTCAGTAATTGTAAGTTGTTATGTGTATCATTTTCCTTCTCTCATCTTCTACAATTGAAAAAATGAAGTGTTAAGGTAGAATCCATAGATTGTTATGCTCTGCCTTTAAGTTTTTTTAATTTTCCATGTTTTCATCTATTTAAGGTGAATCCATGAAAGCTTCTTGCTCTCCTTAGCTCCTCACCAGTCTGATCTACCCATTCATTCGCTTTAAAAGCATAAATATGATCACCTACCTTGCCCCAAATATACCTCTACAAAAATTGTGCCTCAATCCCCAGGCCCAAATTTGCCTTTCCTTGTTTCAACTCAAAAACTCCTAAAAACTTAAAACAAACCTTTGTAATTCATACCTAGCCTAAAATTAGCTTTTTTTTTGGTCATCTCGAGCCTCATATATTATCTTTGTCGAGATTGAGCTGGAGAGAGCCTTCTCCTGTCCTCGTAGGGCTAGCTACGAGGCTGAGCATGGTTTGATGTGGACCTAGAATCTTGCCTTTCGAGCCTGAGGCAAATCTAGGCTCTAACATTGTGGCGACTCCGTTGGGGAAGAAGTTGGTTGTGTATTAGTATTCTTCGATTTGAAATTACAGACATAGTTTGAAGATTAGCCAGGTAGCGTTCGAAACACTTTTTTTATGCATTAGCGCAAGTAGATAAATGCTACTTCAGTCAATCTTCGGTCTAGTCTCATTGATGGGAACTCTAACTTGAAAACACCCAAGTACATTTGATGATTCTATGTTGTGGATGATCAGCCTAGGAATTCATAGGCTGAGAAGGTTGTTTATGTTCCTTTGATCTTTTGACAAAGAACACTGGCTTCAAGAAGACATACCATAGCTAATCCAGATCCGAATCCGCCACCTGTCTACGAAAATCCCAATTTGATTCCAAGACTCCTTCATCAAGAAAGCTCTATGACTCCCGTGATTAAATCTCGCTCATGCCCTGAAATTTTTGAATATCTTGAAGAACTTTATTTTAATGAAAAGTTTGAACTGTTATTGTTTAAAACCAAGTTTGAAAGTGCTCTTGATTCTATAGTTTCAAATCCTGATTTCGCTGCAGTTCTTGAAATTAAAAAACCTAATAAGTCTATTGAGAATTTTATTTTAAGACAACTCAAAACTGCAATTGAGGTTACAAATATCATTGATTTTCTAGAAACTGCATCTGCTACCATTGGATCGTCCATCACGACATCCACCTCTAGAAATCCTATTGAACCGCCTTTCATTCCCAGCATCCTTGTGCAGCCTATTATTTCTGATCAAAAGTCTGCAGTCAATTTTCCTTCATCCACTGTTTCCACACCTAAACCTGCATCTCCTCCACACACCCCTCCTCATGCACTGCACACCTTAGCTGCACCTACTCTCCCAACATCTCCAAGGCCGATTGCAAATCCACCAAGAGCGATGGTTGCTCGATTTGCTCCTCTTGCACTACCTCAAGTTTTGGATGACATGCCGACAGATTATCAGAGCAAGATTCCATTGTTCGATGGCACTCCTCAAAGTGGTCCGGCTCAACAGCATGTGGACAAAATGTCGGATTTCTTTGAGCGGTATGAAATTGATGAAGAAAATGTAACAATGAGACTCTTTGTGCAAACTTTTGGCGGGGAGGTAAGAAAATGGGTCAGAGCTTTGGCAGCTAGAAGTATTCCTACATTAGAATAGCTTCAAAATAGATTTTGGATCATTGGGAGGTTAGGAAAGATCCTCTTTAAATCACTTCCGAGTATACTAAGATCAAGCGAAATGTCGATGAGTCCGTGCAAGACTACTATAATAGATTCAATATGGTTTACAATGCAATTCCTGATGATTTAAGGCCATCTAAAAAGTTAGCTTTACTTAAGTTCCTGGATGGTTTTGATCCTGATATGGCATATCAATTGCAAGAGAGAGATTTGCCTACCTTAGATGAGATGCAGAAAATTGTTGTTAGTGTTGAAGCTAATGTGAATGACAAAAGAGCTAGATTGAAGGCCAAGAAGAGAGTTTCAATAAAAGAAGAATATTCTACCTCAGATCAAGTACTCCGCAAGGTAGAAAAAATGATTGAAAGATTAGCGCTTGATAAGCCAGAACCGCAGATTCGAAATCCAAATTTCCGTGGCCAGCAACAGCCACAATACAGGATCAAGCAACATGAGCAGTGAACACAAGAACCGACATCACAATAGCAGCAAGTAGAGACACCTCTTCAGCAGAATATTGTTGGTCCCGAATTTTGATGGTGCAATGGGAAATGACGGTGCTGGAATTGGAATTTGGGTACGCAGTACTCTCTCTGCCCCGAACAAAGTGCCGAGTAATATGCAGGTATGTTCTTAGAAGCTTTCTTTTGATTGTTCAAATAATGAAGCTAAGTATGAAGTGTTGATCGTTGGCCTAAAAACTCTAAGGAAGCTCAATGCTAAGAGGATTGCGGTATATGGCGACTCTAAGTTGGTGATAAAGCAAGTTAAAGGTGAGTATCAAGAAAAACATCCTTGGATGCGAGCTTATGCTATTGTTGTTCTAGAAATCCTGAAATTGTTTTGAGATTATACCTTGATGTGTGTGCCTCGCATTCAAAATGGAATTGCTGATGCACTTGCTAAGGTAGCAAGTAATTTAAATATTCCTATGAACTCTAGTAATAAATTCAAAATCCATGTCAAGCATCGTCCAACTAGCCCAAATAATCAGAGATATTGGCAAGTTTTCCAAGATGATGAGGAAATTGATGATTTTCTTCAAAACAAAGGTAAGTTCAAAGATACCTCAATTGATGTATAACAAGATGATGGTAAAGATGATGTGCAGATCAATCAAATGGAAGTATTACAGTTAAAGGATAACATCATTCCTAAAGGCTTGATACCTTTAGAAGAGCTCTTTGATCAAGATGACGTAGCCCGCAAGCAACATTGCAGCCAACACAGAAGGGTGTTGAAGAGGTCAATATCAGAACAACGGCCAATCCAAAGATGGTAAAATTGTCCAAAGCATTGCCACCAAAGGTAAAAGCCAAATATATTAGTTTGTTGTCATCTTTTCATAATGTGTTTGCTTGGGATTATTCTAATTTAAAGACATATGATACCAATATAATTCAGCATACCATCCTTATCAAGCATAATCAAAAACCTTTCAGACAAAAGTTGAGAAGGCTCAATCCAAAATTGTTGCCATCAATTGAGAAGGAGATAAACAGGTTGTACAAATCAGGAATCATTGTTCCCATCCGTTTTTCTGATTGGATCTCTAATTTGGTGCCTATACGAAAGAAAACAGGCGAGATTCGCTTGTGCATTTATTTTAGAAATCTGAATAAAGTTTCAATGAAGGACAATTACCCACTGCCCAAAATGGATCATATACTTCAGCGAGTAGTTGGAGCATCTTGGATGTCACTACTCGATGGTTATTCTAGATATAACCAAATTTCGGTCCATGAAGATGACTGAGACAAAACAGCGTTCACCACTCCATGGGGAACCTTTCATTACACCAAAATGCCTTTCGGTTTGAAGAACGTGGGTGCCACTTTTCAGCGAGCAATGGACTTGGTTTTCACAAATGAGAAGGATATCTTTTTGGTTGTGCACCTCGATGATCTGACCGTGTTTTTCAAATTTGATGAAGAACACTTGTATCATTTGAAAATGGTCTTTCAAAAGTGCAGAAAATATGGTGTGTCATTTAATACAAAGAAGAGTTTGTTTGCCATGGATGAGGGCAAACTACTTGGGCACATCATATCAAAAGATGGCATTCATATTGATCCAACACGTGTGGAAGCGATTCACCAAATTGACCTGCCTCACAATAAGAAGGAGATTCAATCATTTAATGGTAAGATGAATTTTCTGTGCTGCTTTGTTCCTAATCTTGCTGAACATCTAAGAGAGATTACAAACATGCTTAAGAAGGATAGCCAAGTGACATGGACGAAAGAGGCTGTTAAATATTTCAACTTAGTCAAATTAGCTCTTTCTTCAGCTTCGGTTCTAATCAGCCCAGACTACACAAAGAATTTTATATTGTTTTCTTTTGCCTCGGAGCATACAATGGCAGCTTCCTTAATGCAGAAGAGAGATGACTATGAAAGACCAATTTCTTTATTCAGTCAAACTATAAGAGACGCAGCTCTGAAGTACAACATCATTGAAAAGCAAGCTCTTGCACTTGTGAAGGCATTGAAATATTTTTTGGTATACATTTTGCATTCTCATATTTTGGCTTATGTTCCTAATGCTTCTGTCAAGGATGTTTTAGTGCAGACCGATTCGGAAGGAAGATGAGGCAAGTGGATTGCAGACTTATTGGAGTATGATGTGGAGATAAAGCCCACCAAGCTCGTTAAAGGTCAGGGATTGGCAAAGTTAATGGCTGAAACAAACTTGCACGCCTTAGACATAAATCTAATTACTGCTATGTCTGATGAAAATGAGGAAGGTTCGTCAATTCAGGTATCTGAAATGTTTGTTCTTTCCCTGTGGTATTGAGATATCATATATGTGCTGCAAAGTTTGTCACCACCACCCAGTATGGCTAGAAACAAAGGTAGAACTCTCAAATTGAAGGCTGCAAAGTTTCGTATTTTAAATTTTGCACTTTATTGGAAAGATCCCAGTGGTGTTTTGTTGAATTGTTTGGTGGAAGGAGAAACACAACAAGTCATGGAGGATTTCCATAAAGGAGATTGTGGCGGTCACCTATTTTGGAAAACAATGGCAATCAAAATTCTCCGTGCAGGATACTATTGGCCAACATTATTTGCTGATGTATATAAAGTGGTCAAGAGCTATCATCAATGTTAGATTTTTGAAGGAAGACAGAAATTACATCCTTTGCCGCTTAAGCCCATTGAGGTGAGTGCCCCTTTTCAGTAGTGGGGGTTGGATTTCATTGGTGAAATTCATCCCGCTTCTTCAGGTCAGCATCGATGGATTCTGACGCCAAGAAATTATTTCATGCAATTGATTGAAGCAATTCCCACTAGACAGGCTATGGATGCGGTAATTATTTCATTCCTTCAGAATTATATCTTGTCTCGTTTTGGTTTCCCGAATGAGTTAATCACTGATTATGCAACAACTTTCAAATCGAAGAGGATGATTGAGTTTTGTAACAAGTATAAAACCATTTTGGGTCACTGAATCGCTTATCATCTGCAAGGCAATGGTTTGGCAGAGTCATCTAATAAATCTTTAGTCAACATCATCAAAAAGCTGCTGGAAGTTAACAAGAAAAGTTGGCATAAGAAGTTGGTCAATGCACTTTGGGCAGATCGGGTCAGTCAAAAGAAATCCATTGGTATGTCGCCATTTGAGCTTGTTTATGGAATTGATACAGTGTTTCCTACCTCTCTAGCAGTGCCGATAGTCAAACTTCTTCAGGAGGCCGACAGTGAGGAAGATCCTATGCAGCAACGATTAATTCAAATGGTCCATTTCCAATAGACACGAGAAGAGTTTTTCCAAAGCACATCCAAGTTGTAGGAGAAGATTAAGAAAATCTATGACAGAAAAGCGAAGGCAGATGGATTCCATTTAGAGGAAGTGGTGCTGAAGCGGGATGCAAGGAATGAGGACAATGGTAAGCATGGTAAGTTCGAAAGTATGTGGAAAGGTCCTTTCAAACTAGCTGCATATCGTGGTCAGAATTCCTTTCTTCTGAAGGAGATGAATGGGGAAGAATGTCCTGGAGGGCCGGTCAATGGTCAATTGCTCAAGAGGTATCATTTTTGAGTTATTTGTGCTGTCCACATTGTCACTGTACATACCATTTAATTTCAGTTTCATTGGAAGTGTGTAATGGAATCTTTTCTTTAGTCTGGGGCCCAAAGTGAAGACTATAATTCTGAAGAAAAATTTTAGTTTTGAGTTAAGTTTGTCGATTCAGCTTTTCAGTCACTTTAGTTGCATCATTTAGTTTAGTTGAGTCAAGTTTTCAGTCAATAAATAAGTCACGAAGTTTTGTGTTTCTTTGTCAAAATAATGGACTCCATAGCCCAATGGATGAAGGCATTGTCTAGCTCGTCCAGAGATCTGTCGTTCTTGGCACCTCCTGAGAGCTTCCATCCCCATTGGAGCCAATGTTAGAGTCAGTCTGTTCAACCCTTTTTCAGAGATCAAAGCTCTTTCTTGCATGTCATTTTAAGCATCCCATTCTATTGATTCACCTGCATTTCATTTAGGAGCATGCCATAACCTGACGAGAGGGCCTTACTTTTCATTCCCCTCATGTCATGTACCTGCTTGCTTAGGTCTTTTCTTCAATTTTTATTAGAGTCCATGACAGCCAATGTGTCCTCTTTTAATAGGTATCGAGTCATATACATCATAGGTCTAGGGTTACACAAGTTGAGTCATTAAAGTGGCCATAAGGTCAGCAGGCTAGAGGGAGGCTCTACACATGTTTTGCTTTGAAAGTTTCATTGTCACATTGATGGATTACGACTATTCTTCAAAACTCAGTTTTGAAGAAAAGTCAATATTTTGTGTTTATGTAATATTTTCAAAAGTTCTTCGGTTATTCAGTTCTCTAGGCGCAGCCCTGGTCTCCTTAGCCAAAATTCCATGTCAGCTACCCTTGCAAAAATTTACCAAAAATACTATCATTTTAGTCCAAAATTCAAAAAGGAAATGTGAATATAGAGTTACATTAAATTATGAAAAGTGCCAAAAATAAAATATTATAAAATGGGTTTTGGAGAACCAAAAATCAAAACCATGTCTCCCATATATTTATAACACGTTCCCAAGAGATTCAAACTCATTTTGAATGCCAAACACCAAGAGAAAACAATCCAAGGTGAATTTGGTGAGCCAGCACACGATTTGGGTGGATTTGGTTGAAGTTGGGCAGTCGTGGCAAACACAAGAGGAGGCGCAACGCACCTATTGAGCGCAACGCACAGAGCTGCAACACACATTGTGTTTTTCAAAGGCGCGGTGCACCCACACGACGCGGCGCACTGGGTTTGTGTGCGACGCACAGGACCTCCCACTCAAAAATTCATCGCGGCTTCATCAAATCAACTCATTGAGTCTTGTTCGTCATTCGAAACGAATTTTGTTGTGTTAAGGGGTCAAAGGAGGTCAAGTGGAGGTATGGAGGAGCAAATTTTTTATTTGAAGAGCCAGACCACTGTTTGAAAGGCCGCGCGGCGCACCATAAGAGGTCGCGGTGCACCCATTGAGCGCGGCGCAGAGAGAGCAGCATCACATGAAAATTTTCACTGTCGCGTCACACCAGAAGCACGTGGTGCACTGAGTTATTGGCACAGTGCACACACCAAAATTGCCCGAATTTCCATCAAAGCTTTTGGATTTTCTAGGTAGGGTTGTTATCTGAATGTTTCATCCATTTCATGCTAGTTTGATCATGATTTATGGCTGCTAAAGGCTGCAATTTGCAATAAAACTCTCAAACCTTACCTATCAAAGTCATCAAGCCAATTACTGTTAGGGTTTTAAAACATTGTTTGTCACCAACTATATCCTTTTTCGATCATTTTCTCCTCCCCTTGACTCCATTTGTCCCCAAATTCTATTTCTCCCTATCCCCTAAAAATTATTACATCCCTATCCCCAATTCCCTTGTAGCCATTGTCAAATGTAAAAACCCCAAACCATCCTACACGCCCCTAAACATAATTCCTCCCCATAAGTCCCTCATCCCTTCATATCATTCCCTTTCCTAACACTCCCTGGTTACATTTTCCATTAGTGGCAGATTTCAACACATCTTAACAGCAGTTTCATACATCAGCAGTCATTCAAGGCAGTTTGTATATTAGCAGTGATGTCGTCTGGTCATTCATCTGAATATGAAGTAGAAACTCAAAGTGACTCATCCACTAAGCTTAATGTGCCAAGAAGGCCGCGAAAGGGTGGCAGACATGTCAGAGAAGAGCCTACCTCCTTAACTCAATTGCAGGCCTGCCCGCTTGCAATGACATGCTTTCAACAGATGTCATGCTTTCAATATTGTGTGATGATCACTCAAATTTAGCATCATCAAGAGTTAGTTCGGTTATTTTTTTTACATTTGCATGGTGATCATCTTGCTCTTGCTGGAGTAGGATTTACCTTGACACTAGAGACCATCTCTCAGGCCACCGGGATACCTAACATAGGGGAAGAGTGGAACAAAGGGTAGCAGCTGGATAGATCATATTACGAACCTTACATCAGGCCTAGCTATTTGAGGCAGCTCATGAGAGTATTCCCATTTTAGTTTTTGAAGGAATCTTATGCACCGTTGATGAGACTCATCATCAGATACTTCAGTTGTGAAGGTCACTTCTCGCGCCTCTATGCATACCATATCAGGCTATTGATGCATTTCACTAGAGTGAAATTCATGAACATTCCATATTTTATGTACCAAAACATCAAGAGGATTACCACTCTTGTGCGGAGGAAGAGTCTAGCATAGTAGCACAACAACATTTATCATTATGCACTCATCAAGATCATTGTTGTACATCAGCTTGGCCTGCAGGGTATCACATGGGAAGACATCATCTCCCTCGAGTTTTTCACAGCTTTAGCGGCTCATCAGGTGGTGGTTGATGATCCGGGTGAACCTTCACAGTAGCATGGAGGTCAGGAGGCAGAGGCTACCATTGTGCCAACATATGTGACTTATCAGAGAGGCATGAGGGGATTGTTTGCAGTAGCACGATCAGTACTATCCCCACCTGGGGTGGAAGGGGTCTCGTTGCCATCATCAACATCACAAGTGCAGGTACAAGACTGAGGCAAGAGGCCAATGCAGGAGGAGGGGCCTTCAGGTGAGCTAGAGACTGACTTCATTCTCATTCAGGATGATGATACCGACAGGGGCCCGCAATGTGCACATATTAGAGAGGTCATTCAGGAGTAGCAAACAGAGATCAATGCCTTATCCCTCAACTTGGATAGGGCTAAGTGGATCATCAAATACTTAGAGTAGAGGAACAAATAGCTTGAAGACCAGCAGGAGATCATGGAGTTGCAAAACATCTACGAGAATTGCCAAGCTGCCCAACAAAGGAGAATTGTGCTCACTTCATTGGAGCAAGTGATTAATGATGACCGTGAGTCTTGGCTCAAGTGAATCAACATCAACCTGGAGAGGCTGCTGGAAAAGGCTGACAAGGACAATGTGTTATTGAGGCATATGGTCGTCCATTACATGGCACACAATATGAGTTCCAAGGCTCGGATCAGGAGCCTAAAGGCGAAATTGAGGAAGGCGACAAAAAGACAAAAGAGGCAAAAAGAGCAAGATCGGCTTCGAATCATGGCTGAGGCCTCTTTGACCCAGCATGCCATGTGATGAACAAGGTACAACCCAAATGTCAAGGAATTTGGAGCACATTTTTGCATTTTGAATTTTTTAGAGCAAAAAACGGGCTTTTCTCCTTGTGCGCCGTGCCACGTGGCGCGTGCTTCTCCTAGGGAGCTCCAAATATCAAAAATTTTATATTTCTGGGTTTCTTATGGAAAGTTATGTATGCTCGTGGATTACTAAGGATTTCATCAAGTTCTGGGTCCCCAAAAGGTCAAAAAACATGCAAACAATGACCTCTCTGCCCCTATTTTGACACACAGGAAGAAGTCTTGGGAGAATGCAGTTTTGGAGGGGCAAATGGACACTAAATTGGAAAATTCTACTTGGTTTGGAAAGTAGATAGGCATGGGATTCCAACAAGCACACTTGGGCTCAATTTGGACTTTAGGAAGTGCCTCAAACACAGCCTTCAAAGTGGCACGAATCACATATATTTTGGTGCAGCGCACAGAGGATTTTTGCCCAATTTTTGACCTTCCAGCTTAGAAATTCAGCTAGTTTGACTAGTTTTGCTTCTTGATGTAATTTTTGATCTATCTTGATGTAATTGGGTAAAAATGATGTAATTTTGGCACTTATTTACTTGTTCTAGATCATTCATACACTAAAAAGTGAAAATTAAATGAATGAATCAATTTCCTAACATATAGAGGGAAGTTGTTTTGATTGCCTAGATTTTAGGACTTGGTTTAGAATCAGTTGGATCAGCTCCTAGAATGATGAGATCGATCCCTAAAGGCAAGGGAATGGGTTGGGCTAGTCTATATCATGTATTCTCTAAGTCATTTTCAGGGTTGGACACTTGGGATTGCTTTGGCATACTATTGTACATATTGTCTCTGCATTTTTGGCTAAGGAAAGACCAGGGTTTTGCAGCACTTTTTGGGATCCATGTGGCTTTATGTTTTGATGGTGTGCTTCTTTCAGTAATTGTAATTTGTTATGTGTATCATTTTCCTTCTCTCATCTTCTGCAATTGAACAAATGAAGTGTTAAGGTAGAATCCATAGATTGTTATGCTCTGCCTTTAAGTTTGTTTGATTTTCCATGTTTTAATTTGTTTAAGGAGAATCCTTGAAAGCTTATTGCTCTCCTTAGCTCCTCACCAGTCTGATCTACCCATTCATTCCCTTTAAAAGTATCAAGACGATCGCCTACCTTGCCCCAAATATACCTCTACAAAAACTGTGCTTTAATCCCCAAGGCCAAATTTGCCTTTCCCTGTTTCAACACAAAAACTCCTAAAAACTTAAAACAAACCTTTGTACTTCATACCTAGCCTAAAACTAGCTTTTTTTTTGGTCATCTCGAGCCTCATCGATTATCTTTGTCGAGATTGACCTGGAGAGAGCCCTCTCCTATCCTCGTAGGGCTAGCTACGAGGCTGAGCGCGATTTGATGTGGACATAGAATCTTGCCTTTCCAGCCTGAGGAAAATCTAGGCTCTAACACAATCCATATTTTGATAGAATAAATACTTGAGGAAAACAAATGTGAAAACTCATAAGCAAGGATTCATGCATTCCAGTTTCTTGTGAAGTGAGGATTTCTCTTAGCTAACTATATCATCTAGTAAATATATAACAAGTGTCATAAGACAAATATTGTCCTATATTTATTGCGAAAGGAGAAGCTTTCAACATGCATATGTCTAAGTGAACAAGAAAAATAAGAATTAATGATTAATCATAGATACTAGAAATAAATACATGCATAGTAATTTCTCTAAAAAAAATAATGTAAGACATTGTACAAACTAATGAAATTAACACATCTTGATAAAACAATAATTATCTGATTGTGAATATAAGAAAAAGTAAGTTATAGCAAATCACAAGGAGTATTTATACAAAAATCAGATAAATATTTACAGACATAATATTTTAGTCAATGAGAAACATAATTAACCTTTGGGATATAAATCAAATAAAGTTAGATGTTGATTAAAATCGACCTCTCTAGAGGGAAAATAACACTATAGTATAATCTTAAATATTAGAAATATGTTAGGCCACTATAATACTAGTGATTCCCCCATTAATATTGTCATTGTATCCCTTATTGTTATTATTGTTCCCCTATTGTCCCCATATTGTTATTAGTATGCCCCATAGAAACCCATTCTTGTTATTTTTGTGCCCTTATCTTATTACTGCTATGTCAGCTTGATTATATTGTGACCACTTAGACTCCTATATATAGAATGGAGGTTTAGTCATTTGTATCATCCAAGAATTATTCATTTGTGTAATGTAAAGTAGGTTGCCCCTTGAAGAGATTGAATCCTAAGGTGTTGATCTATCTTTTCTATCTTTTTGTGAGCTATTTTCCTAACATTTGGTATCAAAGCTCTAGATTCTAGGGTTTCGCTGCTCCAAATAGGTCATCATGGAATTTTCGCTATAATTTTTTTCTGCAACGTTTCAAAAGCTACAAAAAAAACCCATTTGTGCCAAAATTGGCCTGAACTTTGGGTTTGAATTTTAGAGCTTGTCTTGCGTAGATATGATATGAGGAAGTTAGGGTTTTTTCATACTCCCGAATTACATTCCCAACAGGTGACCTAGGGACAGTCGTCATAACTTTTGTTTTCAGCATTAGATTGAAATTTCACCAGAATTTTTTAGAAAGAGGATAGCCTGTAGTTTTTTGTATATCAGTTTCAGGTACTAAGGTCGAAACAGTGACACGTGGCATAGTGAACAATGTTGCTCCACTAAACTAGTTTATAATCAGGTCACTGTGGGAGATTTTTCATAACTCTTCTTTGGAGAATCCAATCTTGATCAGACTTACGTGGTGAGAAAGAGGACTCAAATAGTTATCGCAGGAGAAGATTTCAGATATTTGAGATCCGCAGTTACAGAGATACAACAAATTCAATATCGAGCTTTTACAAAGTGAAAAAAATGTGCGTAGTTTTTTTTTTTTAATTTTGCATAAGGTTGGTTTGAAAAAATTAGTTTGAAGGAATTCAAAGAGAATAGTGAAGAATTATTAGCATTAATTAATGCCCCGAAGAAAGAAAATGGAAAAACCTAGTAAGAAACTTGAAATCTCTAGCATGACTCGTGGAAAAGAGGAAGAAATGCAACATGATATATCAAAATTACAAGACCAAGTACAACAAATTTCACTCTCACTAAAGGTAGATGAAGCCAAGATGAATGGCATGAGAGATAATATGAATTGCATGCAAGTTAAGATGGAAGCTAAGATGGATGGCATGGAAGCTAAGATGAATGGCATGGATGCTAAGATGAATGGCTTGGACGATAAGTTGGAAGAATTGAAGATAAATTTGAATAAGTTGCTACAGGAAATGCTCACTAATGGTGAAAGGGTAGTAAAAGAAACTCATGATGAGAACAAAAGAAATTTTAATCATGATTTCATAGACTCTAGTTGGATTGAAGACCCACCATGTTCCAAACATCAATACGAGGAAGTTTGATGGCAAGGATCTAGGACATGGATACTACAGATGGAGAAATTTTTTGAACTCCATCATGTGCAAAACACGCAAAAGGTACGTATTCCAACTTTATATTTGGAACCAAATCAGTTTGTATGGTATCGATGGTTTTTCTCTCATAAACAAATTGTCACTTGGGCAATTTGTACAGTAGAAATGATAGCTCATTATGAGGATACAAAAAGAAACACCTTTTTTAGCCAATTGATAAATCTCAAACAAAAGGGTTCAATGATAGAGAACATTGAGGACTTCCAAAAAGTGAACATAAAGGTAAAAGATATTCAAGAGGAGCATACGATTTATGTGTTCATATGGACTTTAAAGGATAATATCCAACATGAGGTTCGCCTTTGGGAACCTGATTCCAAATTTTCATGGCCTATCTAAAGAGGATCTTGATACCTTTTTTTTTGAGTTTGATGTGCTTTGCCAAAGTTATTATTACTCGATAAATGCTAAAAAAGTAAAACTCTTTCCTGCCACCCTGAAACATGCAACCCTCTAATGGTTTATGGGAATAGGGGGCAACACTATTTGATCTTGAGATGACATGAAAAGGAAAAATTTTAATAAGAACCAAGATTATTGCAAATTTATGGACAATAAGGAATAAATATTTAAGATGTCTCTATCAGAAGACGAGAGTCTAGAAGATTATGTGGAATGGTTCTAGAATACTTTGCAAAGAACCAACTAAAGCTCCCTAGATCTTAAAACTTTTTGAATCTGTTTCCTTAAAGGGATATGAAAATACAATTTGGAGACTTTGAATCTAATGGGTGTAGGAGATATTTCTCAACTAACATATGAAGCAATATGTGAATTATGTAAAATATATTTTAAAGGAAGTGCAAAATATGGGAAAAATTCTTCAAATATCTTATCATGGATCAATGGATTTGGTGGAACAGGGATGACCAAGGTTAAACGAGGGAGTCCTCTAGATAATTTTGAAACTAATATTTTAAATACACTTAGCTCATAATTGGATACCACGCAAGCCAAAAGGTAGAAGGAGGAAGCTAATCTAGCCTTGGATATATTTTGGTCAAAATTTTAGAAAAATAATTCACTTTTGGAATGCCCTATGAATAATGTGCAAGCATGTTCCATTTGTGATAAAAATCATTCCACATAGGAATTCCCTTCTTTGCATGGAATTAAAGAAATGTTTCAAGAAGTATATTGGAAAATTGAGTATATTTGTTTTGTAACTGAAAAGAAACCTTGGCCACCTCTAACATTTGTACCCCTTAATGCTTCCCAAGAGTTTACTTTCCCTTTTGGATGGTATTCTCCTATCCCATGGCCTCAATGACCCCCTAAATTGCAAGGGAAAGGATGGACTCCAGGGTGGAGAGGACCCCCATCCTTTGAGAATATGATACCTCAATCATAATAAATTAAACTAACATCCAATCAATGCACTCAAGCTCAAGCAAGACCTTAGTTTTCTACAGAGCCTATTCCAAATCCAAATAATAATAAGACTGCTCAACCCGCCTCTAATACTGAACTTTCAAATTTTCCTACCTATCCCCTTTTATTTGTGGACTATAATGACATTCACTTATGTTATAGGAAAGTTATCCAAATTAAAACTGCTCCCATTATTCAAGAGAAATATGAAGAGCATAACCTAACTGAACTAGTATTGCCTTATTCTGACCATGAACAAACCCATGAAAAATATTATGAATCCATTCCTTATCCATAATGGTTATGTCTTCAAACAGCCCCTATTTAACTAGAATTTGATCTTTTGGGGGAATTAAGTAATGTTTGTGTAAAAATTCCATTGTTCCAAGCCATGAATGATGTTCGTATTTATGCAAAAATTGCTTGAGAACTTTTTCTAAAGAAACCAGTGATCTGGATTTAAATAGGAACACAATAAAGTACAAAAATAACCATAAATACATATATGAAACAAAAATAATGCTTCGTTTCTGTTTTGGAGAATTTGGTATCTACGGATAAATCTAATTCCATAGATAAGTAGCCATATCTAGAACAATAGTTTAAAGTGTTTTAGTCTTTTCCTCTAAGCAATAGATAAGATGAGAAGATAAGAAGACCTACCTGTAGTTCCACTTTCCTCTCATTTCCCTTGTATTAATCATGACACTCCTTCCCATACTTAATACACTTGAGAAGTGCCTATAAACACAACAAAAAACAAAGAATCAATCAATGAAAAATATGTATTGAATATAAGTGAAAGGAATCAGATACAATTCACACATATAAGTGTTATAAAACAATACAAACATATGGGAGAAAGGTTCAAACACTTTATTGAATAGAAGAAGGAATTACAACCATTGTTGTCTGATTCAAAGTCATTCCTCTAGCTTGGATCCCATCCACATCACATCAAAAGCATGACAAACTTGTAGCATTACAATACTTGCTTCAAAGCCAAATCTCATAGCAACATTATCTCCTTAGAATTCAACATAATGTAGCCCCTGATCACTTAGATGAGTGGTCAATTTATAGGAAGATGAAGGAGGTTTTGTCATAAATGGCGGTATTGAATGGCCTTGCATACTTAGAATTAGTTCCATGGAGGAAGGGATGAGAGGATAGTATGCACCTTAACTCATTCCTCATCCATTTTCAAGATCATAGGAGTTGATAAGTGAGGGAACCTTCTGATGACTCCAAAAGATAAGAATATTCCCCAAAACCTATGTGAATTTCACTCAATCTCACCCAACTTAGGTGAAAGGAAGCCTAACTACTCTGTAGAGTAGCCTGGCATGGACTTAACTTCTCTGCAACGCACCCTTACATGGGCCTACCTGCACTGGTCCCTATAGAGGCCATTTTTGGATGTCTTCAAGTCATGAAACTATCTGGGAAGGAGGCATTCAAAGGGGTGACTTGTTTAGGGCATGTAGCAACTAAAATTAGGGTTTGATGAGCCCTAAAACATTGATCTGGATGATGGGATTGATGTTCCGAAATGGATCTGTAACAGTTTCCCCCTAAAGCATGAAGTTGGAAAAACGCAAATGTCGAATGAAATCCCTTACAATGTGATGAGGAGGTATCGAAGTGGAAGGTGACCTGAATCAATTACAATACATATATCATGATTTTTTATTTTTACATAAGTTGTTGAGGGAAGGCATACCCATGCTCGGCTTATAAATTTTCATTACATGTACATAAAAAGTTGTCTACATATAAAGACCCATGATTGGAATCACCACTAATGTAAAGCCATTGTACATATGATTTAGTACTGTAGAAATCACAACCCAAATGGATGAAACTAGATACAGGGTCTTCTATCTTGTTCAATCGTTTTCTTAAGTACAAGTCTAACCATGTGAATATATGATCTGAAGTCAAACATGGGAAGACACTGTCTGATTACTAGCCAATGATGTAAGTTGTTAACAGACGTGGGAGAAATCACCGATAATGATAATGATCCTCAAGGTACTGCAGTACATTCTACATGGTGTCAATGGATGATTTGATGTCAAACACCATACAAAGTCTTTCGGTCGAAGGCCATTGATGTCAACCTATCATTGGAAGTAAGAAACCTGCCATTGATGTATGCAAGCCTCAAGGTATTGGTAGGGTGTTTCTAAGTCAACTTCTTGGATAATGTGTTGATGTCAACAAGAAGTGAATCGTCACAGGAGGGCCTTGATGTATCCCACATCAATGACATGAAACGAGTGTGATGATTTTGGAGATGGAATTTGACTAACGACACAATGTTCAGGAATGGAGGTCATGAAAGTGAAGGTTTATGGTATTGCAAAGGATGAATTTTGACTGGGTGACTTCTCTTAAACATGTTGACGACGCTAAAATGAATTTGTAGCATTGACCTAAAACAAAGTGATGGATGGTATGATAGACCTGTTATCACTCAGGTTGTCCCTAGGCTCCTATTAGGGATACGGCCAAGGTAACCACAAACCAATCTTATGATTGCAGGTTTTAGCCCACCTGCAATCGGAGAGGGCTCTCTCCTTTAGATTCAACCTCAGTTGATCTGGATTCAACCTTAGTTGATGATTTTAGGCTAGCTTTCTGACTTCAAGGGAATGTTGACTGTGATTGGGAGGAAGGTAGGATTCTCGAGTAAAGAGGCACAGTAAGGAATTATAAGTTCTGAACCATTTGGCATGGAGTCACAGATTGAGGCATGCGAGCGTTTTCTTGGTCACAAGGGGATACAGAGCAGGATAGCCACGCAGGATACAACATTCAAGCTGCTGAAAGTATGGAATGAACATCAGGGATGAAAGGAAAAAGAGAATCATTTCATCATGCTGACAGAGGGGAGAAATGGATGAGTGGGATCCCGGAGAAGTTAAGAATTCCAAAGACATGCACCCATATACGAAAGAAACAGAGTAAACTAGAGCAGTTAAGAATTCTAGCTCATGACCATTTCAGAAGAAAACATCGAAGAGTGCAGAAATTGAACTTAAGCTGTACTTAAACAAATCTTAAGCTATTCTTTTTTCCTGCAACTTAGAATGGATCAAAGATGATAAAAACGTAAAATAAACAGGGAGGAAGAACACTTATTGGATCATGCAGAGACACAAGAATTCCGTGATCATTCCTTGGCCAAGATAAAACAGCAAGTTGTTTCGCAATCCATGCTTTCAACAATCTTTGATTATGAAAAATATGACAGTTACAGTGTGAGTCTTTACTCAAAGAAAATTGCTAGAAAGAAACTGACCAACAACTACTACTACCAACCAACCAACCCTTTACAATATCGCTTCGGGTGGTATTTATAAACAAAATATCAGGAAGACATCATTAATAATGACCGTGACAGGTCTGCTTAGAACTCTTCAAAAGAATCTAAATGCTGCTGGAAATAAATGCAAGTAAATCTTTTTGGCTGCGCTGGGGGCAGCTGAATCGGAATAGGTGACGAGGTGGCCCATTGGGGACCAGATGCGTTGCTGCTGAAGTGAATGTGCTTTGGGGCTGCAGTTCGGCTTTGGTGCGAATTGAATGTGCAATTATTATGATTTGAGAGCTTTAAGTGATTGTGCTCTCTTCCAATGAATCTGCTGAAAGATATTCAATTTCTCTTGCTTTGGGACGCTGCTCAAGATATTCTTTGATACACTTTGCCGGTACATTGATGATTTCCGCCGTCGACTGATACTCTTTGACACGCTTGAAGCCTGCTGATTTGATCTGATACACTTTGAACTCTGTGAATGATCTGCTGCTGTCTTTAAACCGGATCCTTTGGCACGTTTGGGCGATTTCGGGCTTTTTCGGCGCGCAGTGGGCTCGAGAATTAGAAGATTCCCTGAAGATTCCTCGAAATGGCCTATTTCCTGTAGTTATTCACGCATCGAAAACTGCCTCTGTTTCTTGATCTGGAGCTCCGAAGTGCGACTTTTCTTCTTGCGCGAAGCTTTTTTCGGCTTTTCTGGCTGCTGACGTAAGCATTGCGTCGACTGTACGACGGATGACGTCATCAGTGGGTCCCTGGTACAGCGCGACATGGTGGGGTACTGGTGGATTGTGGTGAAGAGACTCCGATGCGATATAGCGATATCGCGTCAGCGGGAAAGAGGGGGATCATTAGGTTGGGCGTGTGGTGCTTGCGATTGCCGATATGCGATATCGCGATATCGCATCGGGGAAGACGGAGGGGTAAACAAATTGGACACTCGGCGCTTGCGATCGCGGATCGTCGATTTCGCAATGTCGCATCGGCGGGGAACGGGTGGGCAAGGTTTTGTGTGAAAGTGAGATGGCGATGTTGCGATGCGAAAAAGGCTTTGAAGGGGGAAAAAGGTAAGTAAGTGGGTGCGAAGGGCCTTTGAAGTTTCGGAAGGGGTTCGACTACTTCGGGGAAGTTTCATACTTAGGAAGGAGTCCATAGTATGTGGAAGGTGGTTTCGGAGGTTGGGTTCTTGCTTAGTTTCTGATAAACTAAGCAATTCCCGGGACTTACTATGGTTATTTCTCAACTAGGGGGAGGGAATATTACATAGGGGAATTTACTTAATATTAATACGGGGACGGGAAACATAGGGAGCTATATAATAATGTTAGGGGTTAATGTGGAGGTGGTAAGAAAGCGCTAAGTTTGGGGGGAACTTAGGCTGTTGTGGGGGGGGTAAGACCATATTTTGGGAGAAGATATGGAACAAATTTGAGCAAAGCAGATCTTTACTCAACCAGAGTGATGGAGATGATGAACTAAAGAGGTGTCAAGCAGATCTTGACCTCTTTTGGGGAAGTTAGTTAATGATTGGGGGAAAGCAGCGAAGGGGAGTTAGTTATACCTTAATTGAGCCTTTTGCTTACAAATCTTTGTTGATTATGTTCTGCATGATAAGATACCTGCAAACTTGAAACTTGTCAGCAATTCAACAGCCTCAGAACTACCTACCCAGCCTACTTCCTAGCATTTTTTCTTCTTTTGCTTGGGGGTGCACTTAGACTTGCAAACCCATCATACATTTTTCTTTTGATGTTTCCTATCTACATACTACCCTTATTTCTTCCAGAGCCCAGATTAAACTGTTGCACTCTTCTGTTTCTCTACCTATCTAAGGGTCTGCCAAGATTAAACTGTTTGGACAGACTTACAATCTCTATATTCTAAAACATGAAATTTAAACCTAGGGAGACCAAGATTAAACTGTTTGGACCTCCCTTTAACTGAAGTAGCGATACCAGGAAAACTTTTACAAAATTTGAAGGCAATTGAATGAATCTTGAAGAAGCCTTCTTCATCTGGAGACTGTTGGAGCAAATATGGAGCATTGCAGTAAGCAAAGTACGACATATTTGGCCTGTGAAATGCCAATCATGAAAAATGAATACCTGCTGCAGCAGGAGCTAACAAGTACTATTATGTTTCTTTTAGAGACTCGCTTTCTCTCCCTTGTAATGAAAGAACCTTGATACATCGACAATTGAACATTCCACAAGGCACACTTTCTTGCTCATTCAAATGTACAAGTGCACTTCTCTCTCATGCTAACTACTTCAGCCAAGAGATATCTTTAAGTAAATGATAGTCAGGACGTATTTCCAAATGGGACTCCTACACCGAACTGTGTGAGGTCTAATTGGGACCTCATATATGGGATATCCCCTATATGTTGGCGGTAGCCATCACCATCAACATTTTGATGCTAGAAGGAGGGAAGCCAGAATTTTATGGTTGATAAATCTACAGATCCTAATCATTCATCTTCTAGACATGGCAGTGATATTCTGAGCACCAATCCAACTCATATTCCCAAAGTAGGAGGATCTTCTAAGCCTGGTCTAGATTTGAATTACGAGGTTACCTACGAACAACTTCAGGCGATTCGACCTATAACTTGTCAGTTTGCAAAAGCTATCATTTTACTCCTTGTTGCTCATAATCTTCCGCATCATCCTAATAAGAAATAAACAACTTGTATTGGTGTATTGGTTGCATCAATGGAAGATTTGGTTTTTACCACTCTTGAGGAATTAGTAGAGTCTTTAGAAGGAACAATTTAGAAAGAGCCACTTCCACCCATTCACGAAGAGTACGAGGAAGACTTTGTTCTTTCTGATGAAGAAAAATCGAAAGTTTATATTGAGTTTAACAATAATTTAAACAGTGAAGGAGAAGGCTTGTTAGATTCTAAAAATGAGGAGGAACCAAGAGACGAAGACATGGCTAATCAAGACCTAGATTGGATGGTCCAAGGGCCTCTTAATCTTCTGCATAACCTTCATAAAATACCCAAACATGCATAGAATTTGTTATCAAAGTTTGATCCAAACAAGAAGACTAAGGCAAAAGATCATATTGATTATTTCTACATGCATCTACGGAAGTTAGAGTTATGGTACGATGATGTTTCTTGTAGTATTTTTCCTTTTTCATTGGAAGGTAGAGTAGAAACATGGTATCATAGTCTTCCTATTAATTTAGTCCATGGTTGCAGGGAGTTTAATATTTTTTTTTGGAGAAAATCATTGATGACAAGACTCCCCCCATGTTATTAAAAGGGCTCAGGAATATTAAGATGGGGGAAGGAGAAAGTCAAAGACTTTAATCAAAAGTTCAACCACATATTGAACAAGTTCCCACCAGGCACACAACCTCACAATTCAATCACTATCGATTATTATAAAACTTCCTTGCCCACAAAAATTTCCTCTTTTATTAAACAAGATGCAAAGGAGACATTAGCTCTAAAATTTGCAAACGCAATCACCGTGGAGAGAATACTTGCGTGTTATTGGATTTATTACTAACGATCATGAATCTAAATACTCCAAAGAGACTAGAAATAAGTCTCAACCTTCTTTGATTAAGGCTAAAGAAAAGGATTCTACAGATATTGAAAGCTTGACCATGACATTAAAAGCACTCACTAATGAAGTTTCAAAATTAAAGAGAAGGACAAGCGAGACTTCTACCAGTAGCAAGCCCCCCAAGAATTTTCCATTTACAAGGAATAGTAACAATAACAATAATCAACCTGCTAAGTCTTCCCAGAGTTCAAATTTTGTGTTGAATATTAAAATTATAGGCATGGATAACAATTTCTCTTTCCACTAGTAATTACATTTAGAGAAAACATGCCCACAATGGAACCACAACATGAATCCTCTAGTTGCACACATTGTTGATACTTTACTAGCAGATGAACGTTCTTAGAAAATGAAAGAAACGAATGAACCTGCAACAACTAAAGAAAGTACAGGTATTGGACATGTAGCTAATGCGTTTTATTGTATTCTCAATGTTGACAAGAAGAGTTTTGAAGCACCACCACAAAGCGATCCCCCCTCTAAGAAAAATAGTGGTTGATATAATTTGAGGATCCAAGGGCCCATTTCTAAGCAGGAGGTGATGAGATAGAAATTGAAGGGGAAATTGTTAAGAAAGATCTCACCACCATTTAATCCTACTAAGAATGCATAAATTAAGTCTGGGAATGATACTACTTCTAAGAGCACTTCCTCCAATAATAAAAACAAGTCTATTACTTCGAAAGTGCAAGATAAATCCACTCCTCCAGAAAATTCAACATTTCCTGCTAAAAGTGAAATGATTGATTATAATATTGTTGAATACTTGAAGATACATTGTGCTAACATTTCCATCATTGAGCTTGAGAAGATAGTAGGCCAACGTGGACTGCTTGTCCAAGCCATTTCAAAGCCTTCATCAGGTGATAAAGCTTCCTCTTCTCATAAGGTGTCTGGTAAGTCCTCTGAAGCCCTTAAATATATGGTCAATGTTGTGACTTCAAATGTTAACACTGCCTACCCTCCATTTTTGTTAACCTTTGAAATTTTTAATTACAATGTCCATAATTGTTTAATTGATTTGGCTCATTTGTGAATGTAATGTCATTATGTGTTCCTAAGAAAATTAATGTTGTATGGGATAAAACTGATGCACAAATTTTTTAGCTTGATAGATCTCTTGTCCAATCTATTGGTGAACTCAAGAATGTTATTATATGATTATGATTTGATCATTGAGTGTACCAATATATAAACATTCTAATTATGGACATTCCCGAAGCCTATGGCGTACTCCTTAGATGAGACTAGTGTAGTAAATTACAAGGGTATTTTACTACAGACTGGTCACATTTGTGACTTCCATATAAGGGCAGAAATAATCAGATTTGAGTGGAGAGTGAATAATACATGAAATACACTATGAAACCACTTGAGGGTGATAATGAGCGTATTTCTTTCGTTGATTTAGTCTTTGGAAATTATTTCTTGGAAACTGATCATGGGTGTTATCAAGCACAACCATCACCCAACCCACTTGATACACCGTTGGAGATCCTTCCTTGTACTCCAACTAGTGTTAACGGAACCTATAATATAGATGTACATAGTAATAATATTATTATTATTATAGGAAGCAGTTTAGTAGCTAATGATATTTTGACTTTATACTTTGATGGTTCAAAGACACATGATGGCTCTAGAGTTGGTTTTGTACTTATAAACCCATGCAATAAGAAGCACATCCTATCATGTCATTTGGAGTTTGAGTGTATAAATAATATTGTTGAATATGAATCACTTGTGCTTGGACTAAATATAGTCATCAATCTAAAGGTAGAGTTTCTCAAGGTAATTTGTGACTCAGAAGTGGTCACTCATTAGGTACAAGATACTATCCAATACGTTTCACCAAATCTTAAAAATGACCAACATGAGGTATGGAGATTGATTAATTATTTTAATTATTTTAATATCATTGTTGTTCCTAGGCTTAGAAACACTGCAACTAATACCTTAGCAAATGCAACCACTAGAATGTCGCCATTGATAAATGTTTTTCTGTAGAGACTATATATAAACCATATGTTCCTAATTACGTCACTAATTTTCATGTTTTCAATGACAACCAACAGATACTACATTTTATGGCTAATGCGGACATGTTTAAATATGTTGCCATTAAGGAGGATGGGAATGACAAGGCTTTGCAAGAGGTATGTAATGCAATGAAAGGTAACCCTAGGCCTAAACGTGTGGTGTCCCAGGAAAAATTATATGACTTAAAAAATTGATTTAGAGGACCAATCAATACTAACACTCAGAGCTTGAAGTTACCATCTGAACAAATCAACTTGGGAACTCAAGAAGATTTGAAGTATGTAAACCTTGGTACATGTTGTTCTCCACAAGAACAACAAGCATTAATCTACTTATTCAAGCAGTACCATGATGTGTTTATATGGATGTATGATGAATTAAAGACATATGATACTCATACTATCCAACATGTCATTCCCATCATAGAAGAGGTGAAACCATTTCAATAAAAACTAAGTAAATTCCATCCTACGTTGGAGTCCCTGATTCAAAAGGAATCAAGAAAGTTGTTAGATGCTCGGATCATTTTCAAAGTTAGACATTCCACTTAGGTTTCAAATTTAGTCTTGGTGAGATAAGGCTATGTGTTGATTTTTGTAATCTCAACCGAACATAAGATAAGGATAATTACTCGGTACCATTCATGGAACAAATCCTCCAAACAATATCTGGGTCTGAGATATTCTCGCTACTAAATGGTTTTTCTGGTTACAATCAAGTGCTAGTAGTAGAACTAGATCATCTTAAAAATAGCTTTAGGACCTGTTGTAGTGGTTGCAACACCCACCAAAATTTTGGCCTACACTTAAATTTTGAAGCCTACTGTGGATCTTGTGATTGATTGTTCCTTAGTCACTTACTAGTAAGCTGATGATCTCAAACTCCCCTCTTTGAACTTAAGAGTCATTCACACTTTTATATTTATATATTATGTGTCATCTTTGGGCATGAGGATTATCTCTTGTCATGAAAAAGGAAGTTTGTTTTGCTTCAAGGGGAAATCTTTGTGAGAATGGGTTGTGCTCACCACATAGATGTGTTTTGCACTCATCTCATGCACTCTTACACAAGTGTCACCTTTATCCTCTTAGATACTATCATTAGAGCCGCACTTGGTGTAAGCTACCACAAAGGTTGTTGCATTAAGTGGAGTATGTATTCACACGTTCTGTATGGTCTATGTTGTATCACTAAGTGTTCAAGTGTGTGATCGTAGTCAATTTATATCATTGTTCACATCAGTTCCACTAGTCCCACACTTAACCAAATTCCATAGTTCCCCTAGCAACCTAGCCTCATCTAGCTTTCCTAAACTGTGCACTTCGCATCTGCAACCCTTAAGATTTTCCCTTTCTTATTGGAATTTCATAATGTACAGAAATCCCAACCTCCCTTGGCATCCAAAACTGTGAGTGGCTTCCTCTAGTTTCCTTCCCTCAATTGGAACCCACCATCTCCAAAAATTGCACAGTTTTGTCCCTTAGGCATCTCAGCTGCCTAGTTTGCCTTGCATCCTGAAACAATGCAGATGTGTCCTCCCAGGGCCTCATCCCACAATAGTCATTGCTCGTTGAAACTACACAGATGTTTCCTCCCATGGCCTCATCGCACAGCAGTCACTGCCCGCTAAAACTGCGCAGATCTCTCTCTCTCAGTGGCCATGAAGAAGGATGCCATGCTTGATGACTCTGAAGGAGTTGAGGGGAGAGATAAGGACACCAAGGAACCCAAGGTATGATAGAATACTGGGACTGCATGAAGACTTCGTCTTATGCATAACCATTTGGAGGGTAAGTATGGAAAACAAAGAACATCTTTTGAAATACACCTCTTAGTGTAGCATGAAGGACCACTTATCATTATTATTAATATGTATTCAATGACATGCATGGTTGCAAGCACTGATAATCATTCCATGTGTTTCCTCTAAGTGTCTTTCCCCCTTTCACTTGTTGGATCAATTGTTGTCTTTTGGCATGTTTGGTTGTTATGTCATGTTTATAATCCTTTCTAGTGACCTCGAAGGTTGGCCTTTGTGTATACAAGTTTTCCTAGCCATGTAAACACATTTCACATTCATACACAAAGTTTTAAGCATTGTCACACAAGTTTCATCACGGTCATCCAAGGTCTATCTCAAGTGTCACACTTGTCGGTTTTAGTTCTAAATAGTCTCACAGAGAGTAATTCGTTGTCTTGTTGTCCTGGTGGTCTATCTTTTCATGTCATCAAATAATGATAAGTGTGTGATCACAATGTCAAGTACCTCACGAGTTCACTTGCCTCCCACACTTAGCAATTTTTTGGAAAACCCTTCCAACTAGACAAATATCCCTCACAGAACCCTGACTGAGCTGCACTACACAGTCTGAGCCCTCAGTGAGGCTACTCTTCTACCTGGAACTATGCAATGTTCAGAGACTATCCCCTAAGATAGTTGCACTGCGCAATTCCAGAACTGAGTAGACTGCCTTCATCCCAAGAATTGCCTAGTAGCTTCTCCTAGCCTGACCTAAACAACACATTTTGCAAGATCATACATCAAGCTTCCTCCCTACCTGCTGGAACCCCATAATGCTTAGAGACCCAAGCCTATCTTGCGTCCCAGAACTATGCAGAGGTGTACCCCCAGTTTCCTCCCTCAATCGAGACTCACTGATCTGAGAAACTACGTAGGTTTTTCCTCTCTGGTCCCTCTATTGCCTGATCCTACCTTCCCTCAGAAAACTATGTAGACCTTCCTTCTAGGGTCCCCCTTCCAACTACCACTAATGATCTCAACTGCGCAATCCTGCCTCCCAGTGGCCTTTGCGCAATTTTTCTTGACAGTGAAGACTGTGCTCTGGAGTTCCTCAATCAAGTTTGAGCTGCACTCTACATAGTCTTAGTGACCATTCTCCCTCCCTGTCACCTGGAATTGCGTTATGCATAGTGGTTGGACCCTCTTCCCAGCCTGACATCCATCCCGGGCCCAGTCCATCGATAGCAATGCATCATCTTAGACTAGGAGGTTTTAGATTTGATGTTGTCCCATCATGAATGAATTGTAGGAACAGGTACACTATTAGATCACAGTGAGACAACGAAGGATATGAAGAATGATCGAACATGCTATAAGACTCACTTACAGCTGGATGGATGAATGAAGATCATCAAGATCAAGCAAAGGGAACACATGCTTGCAACTACTTTTTGAGACCAATATCACTGAAGACCCTGCAGCATCAAACCATGCAAAGGAGAAAAGAAAGCACATCCATCACTCAGCAGCAATAGTAGTTTGACAATGCCACCACATCCAGCTAGTCCATGTCAGTTGTGGCATGAGCTATCAAAATCCACATCACTATTATGGACCATATCTATTGTAAATCAAATGTAATATAAAGTGAAAGTCCAATAGACACAAATGAATATGAAGAATCATGCCAATTGAAAATTCATAGGAAGTTAAATGGTCATGAGAGTAGTACAAGAGTCATAAGGGTCAAGCATCACCCTTGGTTATATATACCCCCTCATTGTATGCTCATCCTATGAAGCATAGAGAGTTTTCAATTAGTTCTTTGAGGAGCGAGTAGTAGCTCCAATGTCCCACTACTGGTGCTAGTGATGTATGATGTACATATGTGTCTTGTAACTTTTACTTAATATAGAAGCATGTTCAGGCCAACAGGTTTTCATGCATGTCTTATGGATGTATGTAAGACTAGTCTTTCGGCATTTGTAATTCATGTTTATTTCACATGTACTAAGATAGTTTAATTATTTCAGTTGTTTTGGTACTTACCTTGTTGGGAATGTGTTTTATTGGTTATCACTATTGTCTCATCCTTGTGGACTACTTCGCAGGATACTAGACAGACCTTCCCTGCTTACTGGTTATAACGACCATCACATTCATTGTGGACTACTCTGTTGGATGGTGGACATGTTTTCCCTTGTACTTTGGTTTTAACGAATGTCACATCCTCTATGGACTATTCTGCTGGATGCCAGACAAACTTTCCTGGTTTGCGTGTGTCTCTTCCTGGGTGGTACTATTACCTCTCACTTAGACACTCATTCCCCTCCCCCCCACCCCCCGCAGTAAGATAACCTTGACATAGTTACGTTACACACTCATGAGCCACACTTACATTGCTAGTTGAAGATACCAGTGTAAAACTCTCATGCTCTGACAACTAGAGCCAAGGCATGTCTCTAAGTATATGGAAAGAAAACCTTTATACTGGCTAGGACTCCTATACCAAATGGTTTGAGGTATATTTAGGACTTTATATTAGGGAGATCCTCTTGGTTGATAGATTTCCATCATCTTCAACAGGACCAAGTGAGGAACATTCACCTTTAAGAATATGTCATTCAGGCTTATTAATATTGGTGATACATTTCAAAGAGTGATGGACATCACTTTCCATGGCCTAATTGGACAAAGTGTAGTTTTTTATTTGGATGGTGTCATTGTGCTTTCCAAAAGAAGATCATATCATGTAGGTCATTTGAAGCAAATATTTGAGCGATGTCGCAAATATGGGATTTCTCTCAATCCCAAGAAAATCATCTTCGGTGTGTCAGAAGGCACTCTATTTGGACACATCATTGCGAAGAGTGGAATTAAAGTAGATCCCTAAAGGGTCAAAGATATTAATCAGATCTTGTTCCTGGTGAATAAGAAGGCTATGCAATCTTTCTTAGGGAAGATTAATATCCTGTGAAAAATCATCTCTCATTATACTCAGATAGTTAAACCATTACAGGAGATGATTAAAAAAGATGTGACTTACAAATGGGACAAAAGGGAAATGGATTATTTTGCTCAAATTGAACAATCTATCATTGATGCACGTGCATTATTGAGTCTTTATTATGGCAAAGATTTCCTACTCTATACCTTTTCTTTGGATTCATCTATTGCAGTTGTACTAACTCAAAAGGATGTGGAAGGAAATGAACGACCTATCACTTGTCTGAGTGTTGGCTTACATAGATCAAAGCTAAATTATCCTACCATTGATAAACAGGTTTACATTGTATATAAGGCAGTAAAAGACTTTAGGCCCTATCTCCTTAAAGCTCACATGACCATATTTGTGACTCATCCAGCAATCATAACACTTCTTGTAAAACAGGATTTGGGTGAGAAGAAGGAAAATTGGATGACCTGCTAAAAAGAATATGACCTGGAGTTTAAACCAGTTCATACCATTAAGGGTCATGGCCTCTGTTGGCTTGTAGCAAAAGCAATAGATTCTCCCAAGTAATATCTTTCAGGGTGGGAGTGGTTATTAGAGATGTACAACGTTGAAGATGTTCCCCTGATCAAATCAACAACTCCATGGTCTTCAAACACACAGAAATTCTTAGAGCATTACACCTTTCCAATGCATTTATTGAGTAAACAAAAGAGGGAAATCTTCCTTAAATCTCTATCCTACCAGCTTGTTCATGGATTACTTTTTAGATAGCACCATAATGGTGTCTTGCTAAGATGCCTTGAGCCTCAAGATACAAAATAGGTACTAAGAGACTTACACAATAGACCAATGGGTGGTCACTATGCGAGTGATACAACTGCACATAAGGTAATGAGGTTTGGTTATTATTGGCCCACCTTATTTTAAGATGCTCATTCTTATGTTCACAAGTGGTCATCTTGTTAGAGATGCATCAGTCGAGATCAGAAGACAGTCACCCCACTGTTACTAATAGTAGTCGAGGAACCATTCCAATAGTGGAGATCAGATGTTATGAGAGAAATTTTTCCACATTCGTCAAAGCAACACTATTGTATTTTGACCACAACAAATTATTTTACTCAGTGGATAGAAGTAGTTCCTTTAAGGTAATTAAACAACTAGGAATTCATCCACTTCTTGAAGCAGAATATTATAACTAGGTTTAGCATTCCAACATCTCTTGTCTTTGATAATGCGACTTATTTTTCTTCATTGAAACTTTATGAATTTGTATTAGAAAATGGTATCTTGTTAAAGCATGCATCTAACTATTACCCACGGGGAAATGGTTTAGTTGAATCAACAAATAAAAACCTTATCCACATAATCAATAAAAGCATCTTCCCTTAGCAAAGGAACTAGCACAATGCTTTGACAAATGCATTATGGGTTAACCATGTAACTCTTATGCCTTCCCTAAAAAACTTGTTGTACTTTTTGGTTTATGGTAAACAAGTTATCTTGCCCCCAAACCTGTATCTCCCAGCCTTGCATCTCTCCCAAGATTCCCATGGTAGACCTCGTATTCTGGTTCATCGCAGCATATATACTTTTCTCAAACTCTAGGAAGAAAGTCTCAAAGCTAAAGAAATATTTTTCATTCATCAAAACTATGTTAAGTGTTGGTTCGACAAGAAATCCACAGGGACTAAGAGTTTCGATGTGGGTGACTTAGTATTGAAGTGGGAAAAATCCCACGAAGAGAAAGGAAAACACATGAAATTCCAACCTCTGTGGATTGGCCCTTTTACCATCGAAGAGAAGCTCGGTAATAATACCTTCAAGTTGAAATCCTTAGATGGAAGGATTGACCCCCTTCCTATAAATGACTGAGATTTGAAGCACTATTTCCAATAGAATCTCTAGGTTGTGTTTCTTGCATAAATTTTTTTTTTTATCATCTATGTCGGTCTTTGTATGTCATGTCAAATTGAGTCTTGTATTGTTTTATTTTGTCTTGGTCATTGTACATAAATAAGACCTTGTGTGAAAAGTGCATGGCTTAGAAATACTTTATGGTGGAATAAAAGAGAAAATGTGACAACCACAACACTTGGCTTTATGTTTTTCTTCTTCTTTGTTTGAGAAGATGCCATAGGTTGAGCTAAGTTTGGATGGAAAATATGATACATCCAATTAGAAAAAATTGAGGGAGCCTATTAGATCCACATGTATTCTAATGTCCAAACTATTAAACTTGGTGTATGTCTACTTGTGTGTTACACACTTTTCCAATCTAGCAAAGAAAGGATAAGGTGATAATCTAAAGCAAGCAAACCAATATCATAGGTTATATACATACTTATCTAAAGGGGAAACATCATTTGCTCTTAATAAGTTGGAATCCCTCTTTTGCCCGTTGAAAATAATAGGTGTCAAAGAATAGTTCTATTAAATAAATAAATAAATGGTGAAAGAAGAGAAACACCTCTTGTGCGGGGAGGTTAAGCAAGAGAATTTTTCGGGATACTGTCCAAGCCTGCTGGTAGCGAAGAAACATTTGTGCTCCTAAAGTGACTCCATCGAGGTACTATCCAGGCCTGCTGGCAGTGGAGCAACACCAAAGATGAAAACTTATACTCTTAATATCATAAACTCGTCATGCATATTACCCTTTCCTGGATTGAAACAATTGTGATATGGCATATCTTTTGTGTGTTGAACCAAGTGAAAGAAAGTGAGATACTATGTATATAACCAGGTTGAAGAGGGGAAGTTAAGGAAATCTAATTTCAGAGTCAATACTTCCTGAAGGTTGAACCTTTAACTAAAAATTCATTCCCGGGAAGAGGATTTGAAGCTCACCCAGTGTTGTCGCTGCTACAACACCCTCCAAAGTTTCACTACATTCAAATTCTCGAGCCTACTTTACCATCGTATCTAGTGTCTCTCTAGTCATCGAGTGTCGTTTCAAGTCATTCTTATGTTTCAAGTTTTCTTGATCATCTTAATATGTCGTCACATTACTTAGAACATATCTAGTGCATTTCATGGTCGTAACATCTTTGCTTGTTGTAAAACGACAATTTTGGTAACAATCGCACACATTTTGTTTTTTGTACTTTGGGAATGTATGTAAAGTGTTTTTTTATGTCTATTTATCATTGTTCAATCTTTTCTAAGTTGTCTTGATGATTTTGTATGTGTCACACATGATTTTATGTCTAAATTCATTATGTTTTCCCCTTGTTATATCTTCTAGACTTAGACAAATTTTGGTTGCAGAGTGAACCCATTAAGGAAAGGAGTGCATGAGCACACTCTTAAGCCTTGATAGGGAATCCTTCGTTACTCTAAAGTGTGCCATGTTCCCTCCAAGAGTGCATAACACACTACTAAGTATCTTTCCCGTTCCTTGTTTTGAATTGTGCCCTTGAAGAACCAAGTCTTCCTTTGGGCACACTTCTTTGAATCGAAGGACTGCACCCTACTTAAGTGCATGAGCACACCCTGAAAACTTAAATCTTAACTCCTTTATCTTTCAACAATGCACCTTGTGCCCCCTTTACCTCTTTGAGTGCATGAGCGCACCCTGAAGCCCTAAAGCCCATCCTTCATCCTTCGACATTGTTACATGCACCCTCCTTTGCCTTCTTTAGCACATGAGTGCACTTTGAAGCTCTAAATTCTTTCCCTTTAGCCTTCAACTTTGTGCCCTATTCCCTCTTTGTCTCCCTTTAGTGCACAACACACTTTGGAAGCCTCAAGCCTCATCCTTTGTCGTTTGGACATGTGCCTTGCGCCTTCCCTTGAGTTTCTCTCTTATCCTAAGTGCATGAGCACATCTCGAAGCCATAAAAATTCCTCTCTTCAACCCTTGATCCTTTCGAAGTGTGTCCCTGCACCCAGTATCTCTCCTTACTCCTCCCAATATCATGGTTAATACATGAGAAGAAAATTTGCATGAAACATGTTAGAATAGGAAATTATTCAGGCTAATGGTTGCTTGCCACGAGTGATTGCAATTACATGTATTTCAGGAAAAACATGTCAAGAATTCATGAATAATATTGGGCAAAGAAGGCATATAAAGGAAGCAACAAAGAACAAAACACACATGAATTCTTGATGATCGAAGCACCCTGAAGACTCCATAAGGTCAAACATGTTTTAGATGGTGAAGACATCAATGATCGGAAGCTGCATGTAAAAGTAAAGACATGAGTGGCAACTATGTTACCCATTGAAGAAAATCCATGCCACCAATCACTATGAGTCCCAGTCATCAATGATAGTGACTTATCATGTCCTCATCACATGATGATGTGGAAATTATGATGTAATAAAGTAATCATTATAAATACAAAGAAGTGGAAGTCCAAGAGTTATGTATGGACAAAAGAGCCGTGAATAGAAGTCCAACAAACATGTAATACCAAGAGTCATATATAATTTCAAAATTCATTTGGAATTCCAAAGGTTTTAGAAGCCCAAAGATCATTAGAAGTTGGAAAGCCAAGAGTCATGAAGATACGAAAGGTCATGCCTCAAGTTATAAAAGGATCCTCATTTCCCAAGAAAAGGACTTTTGATATGGCTTCTCCCATAGGCATTAGAGAGATAGAGATAGTACTTTTGGGGAGCAAGTAGTGGATCTAACACTCCACTATTGGCACTAATGGTGTTCATTGTACTTATGCATATTAGAACTTCTGCTTAATATTTGAATCCTTTTGGCCAACACATTTTCATGCATGGCATGTGAATGTTTTGAGACTATTCTTATAATGTTTATGATTCATGTTGGCTTTCACATGTACTAGAGTAATTGAACTATTTTGATGTCTTTGGTGCTTAACTTATTGGAAATGTGTTGTAATGATTTAACGATCGTGGCATCCCTATGAACTATTTCGCTTGATGTTCAAAGATTCTTTCTTATATGCGCGTGTGTCTCCATTATATTAGTACTATTACTTTTATTTTAGAGACTCACTTTATCTTCGTCACAGTGAAAGAACCTTGATACAATGACAATTGAAAATTCCACAAGGCACACTTTCTTGCTCATTCAAAAGAACATTTGTGTTTTTCTCTCATGCTAATTGCTTAATCCAAGAAATATCTTTAAGTAAACAGTAGTCAGGGCGTATTTCCAGATGGGACTCCTACACCAAACAGTGTGACGTCTAATTGGGAACTCATATCGGGGAGATCCCCTGTATGTTGGTAGTATCCAAATTGTCAACATAATGTAAGGGCACAAAAATAACAATATTGGGCTTATATGGGACACAACAATAAAAATATAGGGTCTACACTAGTATTATAGGGACCTACCATAAAATAGTTGGTGTTTTGGATGGAATATTGTCATTAATCACTATCACTAAACAAATAAAGTAGTTGGTGTTTTGGAGGGTATATGAGTTAACTCTATATATGGATATTATAAATCATAAGATTTATACTTCATCATTGAATTTATTAGGCCATGTATCCTCTATATGTTTCATGGCTATTGAATCTATTGGGAATTTCATAACTCATGGCTCACTTCTATGTGAATCATGCCACCCCTGCAAGATGGCTAATTGTTTGTAACAAAATAGCCTTCGAATAATTGAAATTATAATCATGTGTCTTGATATCTTATGATGAAGACCATGTGTCTTACCATTGTTTTTTATTTCTAGTATCTTCCATGCCCGCATTCCAGACATATCTCCTTATTTGCACATTTGTCTATGTATAGAATGCAATCATTCAAACATGTGTACTCAACACCCAACCTTGTCAAAATTGTCTTTGCCCCTATGAAATTATTGGTAAAGACATTATCACTCAAAAATATCATGTCTTTGAGTAACCTACAATTAGTGGGAAATATAAATTTGCATCGTCATCAAGCACACACAAAATAAACCATTTTCATTATTCATTATGACACAAGATCTCTTAAAAAATTAGGGAACTTAATGGTTAGTTACCTCAAAAGTGTCAAGAAACATGTGTTTTACATATCATACATTGGTTTCAAGTTAGATAGTAACATTGTTGTCCCTATCTAGTTATACCTTGGCCCTTGTCCAAAGAAATGAGTGGTCAAAGTAGATTTCATATTCGAGGAAGGTATCAATATTATCAGTTTCATCTTCTAGTTCAGTTTTTTGGAATGCATGCAGCAACATTCCCTCTGTGGCATGGTTATCCCATAATAAATCATCTATACCAACCTTTATATCCTTACCTTCACCCCCAACATGTGAAGAACCATTGTTACTATCGAGGTTTTGAATAGGTGACTCGATATGTAGTGTGAATTGAATAGGTGGTTGATTAAACCATGCTTTGAATGCTTCCTCTCCAAGCTATGCTCATTTAGCAATAATCTCTTGATTTGAGATCATTATGGGTTGTAATGGAAGATGGTAGACAGGTCACTCATCATTAGAATCCTGAATGTAAAATTATTGAATATTACATCAATAATATTAGTAACACAATGCATTTAGTATGCTCAAACATTATACCAAACATTTATCAAAAGTGTGGAAGTTTTTTTCCACAGTAATAAACATGAAACCTGCCACTTTATAAAACAAATGTTAAACTAAGAAACACATTAACATTAGTTCCATTAAAAATCCAAAAATATAATCACCCAATCATCTTCTTCTAATGCTCAAAGGGGATGTATAAAGGTAAATCCAATGCAAGGCATTTTTTATGAGCTTATTAGTAGTTTAAGAAATTTATAGTTTATTACCAACTTCTCATCCGAAGAAAAACGACATATTGCATGAACAACAACAAATTTGGATGCATACATTTTCATTAAGAATTCATTGTTATTGGATTTTTCCTCAAAGGAAAAATTTGCACTACATAATGAAGACCTGCAACTATTTATGAACCCTACAATGTTCCCATGAGTTTGTGGAAAATTGTCAATGTATAAGAGGTTCTTCCTATTAAAGTTTCTAAAATTATAACCATTCATGCACATACTATGATGGAAATGATAAGGTTGTATTTAATTATTCAAGTAATTTGACCAACTATAAAGGGGACCACAAAATAGCATAAGTGATACTGATTTTTCGGAATGAATAGATACATATGAAAGGATAAACAATCCAATATTTGAAACATTTATTTTAGATCTAGAAATCATATAATTATTACTACTAAAGCAGAATTGTATTCCAACATTGTGCACAAACATCGAAGATAAGGAAACAAGATACAATGTGTGATTGTAATAAGTTTAGTGTTTACTTTGCAAATGGATAGGAAGATGTAATTCATCGATGCCTTTCAACAATTGAATCGACTTTCATGTATACTTGGACCTTTTTTTCTCCCTACTTGTAATTTTTGGACCTCCTAATAAATATGTTTTGGGTAGTATAGGTATCATAGGCTCACTAGAACTCTCAGTCAACTCAATAGAAGGAGATGGGTTAGTCAATTTATGATGAAAATTAGTTGATTTGGATTTCAAATTTTCGTAAAAGAAGCACATGAAAGTGTTCCTATGTGTCTTTTATACATCGCCTATTGGATTCTTGATTGCATTGGGGGGTATTAGGCTGTCAATTTTGGGTAGTTGATCATTAATTTAATGGGACAATGTGGAATAACTCACATATAGATTTTTAGAATAACTCTAGATCATCTTAATCTTTCCCCTATTTGATGCACTGCATTCTTAAAATGCTAAAAGGGTTTCATAATTACCTTTAATATTGGAAGCTCCATCTTTCTGGTTGGTTCAGTTGATTTCTCGCTCTATATTTCACAGGAATATTTTTTTCTTTACAAGCAATAGATTTGTATAGGCTTTTTTATTTGTACATGGGACATTTGATATCCAATGCAATGGGAACACTCATTTCATTAGATCCCAAACCTTATTGTATCAATTTTTTTAGTAAAAACATTTTCATGGTTAATGGTGCTTACTCTACGGTAATAAAGTAGTGGTGCATAAGTCTATGTCAACAATAGTTCTTAGTTTAAAATGTAGATAATATTTTTTTTAATATTAATAACATTATGTTTTAAATTTTTTCAGGAGTGTGACAATGCATCAAATACAATAATGAAGAACTAGTGTGCCCACTCTTTGTGTCGAGAGACACATTCTATAGTCCAGTATAATCCCGATGTGTAAGTATGTCACGTCCTAAAAAAATAATAAAAATAATTTTTACTAATGTCAGCCAAAACATTAGCTTGAATCTCAAAATATATATATATATATATATATAATATATATATATATATTATATATATATATATATATATATATATATATATATATATATATATATATATATATATATATATATATATATATTTAAACTTATTAATGGACCAAGATTATTATTAAAATATAACTATGTAATATTATATATAATTTGAATGGGGAATAAATTATCGCATGCATTTAATAGTTATTTTATCATATGCATGAATTTGCATGGATCATAAAAATACCTTTAATAATAATAAAAAAAATACAAATTCCAAATTAGGAAAAAATTTAAACATCTTTACTCTTTACTAAAGCCAATACCATCTCCTAAATCAAAGGAAAGAGGTTAATTGAACACAAAGAATCAAAAATCCTGCTCCAAAATCTTGTTAGAAAATCAGAAAGACAGAAAGATTTTCTTATACTTGATAATTACTTGTGATGTTCTTGACTTCTTCTTAATTTTTCTTTATATCTTCTTTCTTTAGTTCATCAAGAAATTACCAAAGTGAAAGAACATAAAAAAATGGACACCAGATATAGGCACTATGCCAAGGAAAAACCCTCCTCGAGGGTAAAATCCAGTCAATATTCTCTTCCGTTCAATAGTATTCATTGAGACTCGTCACACTAGACAAAGACCAAAACTTCCCTCCACACCAAGTCAGCCTCCCAGATCTTCAACCTATTTTCTACCAACTTTGACTATATCGCAGTGTTCGGCTTCAGGTAACTTCTGGCATCAGTGAAACTTGGAAGACTTCGATCTCATAAACTAGGGCACCAAACAAAGAGAGAGAGAGGCACAAAAATTTCATTTTTCTTCTTCTCCTTAGTCTCCACCCAACTCGCACTTCCTTTGGCTTCCTTAGACCCACTTCACACTTCTTTGGCTTCCTTAGAGATATTGAACTAGCTTGAGATGAGATGCTCCAAATGAATTCAACTTTCTTCTATTTATGCTTCAAGGGAGGCCAAATTGATGTCCTTAGGCTGACTTGATCTCTTCTAGACTGATTTGGTGTGGAGAATACATAAATTACATTTGACTCAATACTAAACCTTTTTATATGATTCAAAAGCCCAATAACGACCTCTTTAAAATTACAATGACTCTATTGACTCGGAATAAATCCTAGAATTCCTCAATAGGGACTTTGACTTAAAACATGATGACCCAAGCATAAAACCCATGCTTTAATAAGTCATAATAATTATTATTTTCTTTATTCTTTTGACAACTACATTACAAGATGACTTTAATACATTAAATGAAGACCGAACCTAGTTACATTTTTCAACACTCCCTCTTAACTAGGGAGGTATTCATAATATACAAATACAATGGAAGATCTCAAACTATATGAATAATGCATAATTTTAGGCACCACAATGCCATAGACTAGATTCCTGACCAGGGAATTCTATCCATTGGTCTCTCATCAATTTAGGCACTGTAATGCCATGGACTAGATTCCTCACCAGGGAAATCTATCCATTAGTCTCTCAACAATTTAGGCACCGCAATGCCACATAATAGATTCCTAACGAGGGAAATCTATCCAAGTGGCAATAAGATGGATTCAAGATTTCAGCCTCTCGAGGTACCATCAGGCTTACTTGCTAACCATCAACCCAGAAATTGAGGTGTGTGTCAGAGCTCAATGACCAACGCCACCTTTCCAACTCCGGGACCTAGACATCAACACAAAGTGGCAACCAAATTTCCTCCCAGACAACGCTTCACTAACAAAGCCTTAACACCCCTTGATCCAGCAGACCAAGGACCACAAATCTCTCTCGATCAAACTGATCGGTAACAAGCATGCTATAAAAAACCTTCGAGAGATTTACATATACAAACACAACCCCAATCAATAATATACTATCACATGTACATAATCAGGTATAAACCTTCGGGGTATTTCAGACAATAGATGTTTCTTCTCAACACATTTGGACTATCAACTGAATATTTGACAAAAGATTACTTAATCATACACTTTCCTTTCTTACTTCACATGCAGCAACATATCCTTCATTCTCCAATCAAAACTATGCTATGCCCTCCCTCTCAACTAGGGAGCTTTCCTTTATCCAGGCTCCCTCTTAATCTAGGGAGATCAACTTCTTTACTTCAACATCGGAGAATATTTTGTGGCTTCCAACCATTTCATCATATTATTCATCATCCACATCATGTTTATCAATGAAAATCTTCACCATATCGAAAATTGTGTACCTGCACAACTTTGATAGTAAGTACAACCAAATCTATAAAGCATGAAGTTAGCCATATCAGAATTATGGAATCATTTCAACCTTATATATCAGATACCAAAACAAACAATAGACACATACTCTTTCAACATCTTACTAGGGACTTAGTCATAAACCCTATGCTACTTCATAACAACCTTCACTACATCTAGTGTTTCAATGTTTCTCCTGAAGGTATGACATACTTTCCTCATAGAAAACCCTAGAAACAATTCAAACAAATATATGTCAACAAATCATCTAAAAAAATTCAGAATTCATATGTTATACTTCCCAATAGGGTTTCGGTTGTAGCAGCAACAACCACCCTCCAAAATTTTTCCTTAGCTTCATTTTGGAGCCTCTCTGCCAACCATCTTCGCAGCATGTCTTGTATTGTCAAGTACATAGGCTTCATTGATTTTTCAGCAGCTTGCCAGCCTATGCATGATAGTTTAATTCACTCCCCTCATAGGTTTCCATTCTAGACTTAAGCCAGTTGTTGGCTAAGAAGCCCCCTCATAAAATTGTGCAATTCTAGAGGGGAACTAGCCTTCCCTCCAGAAATTGCACAAATTTGTTGGGCCCAGAAATTGCGCAATGCAGTTATACAACCTTCCTTGCGAAAATTGTGCAATCTGGCTAAGCTCAACCTAGAAATTGCGCAATTCTAGGTAGTAGTCACCTTCTCCTCCCAGAAATTGCAGAATCCCTCTGGGACAGCCAGCCCAGCTCCTCCCAGAAATTGCGCAAAATTCTCTCTCAATTAAGAAAGTTGTTGCATGTGCCTTCAAGTTGACCGGTTCCTCCCTGGACCAACAAAATTAACTTTCATGCATGGGCTACTTTTTCCTGAAATAGCAAAAATCAACATGCAAAAAGCATCCCTATATTTTAGGGATCTATTTTTAGTAGTTGGAGGTGACATGCAAAGATCATTTTAGAAACTTTCCTCCAAGTGTTGTTTTTTCCTAGATTTGTGGTATGCATGTCATAAGCCTCAAACTTATTTATTTGACACTTCAGAGCTCATTCTTCACATCGATCTTGGAGCTCTGACATACCACAACACATCCAACTCAGCTATTTCCAGGGAAGTCCGCTTTACTTATCTTTTGCAACATTTCTGTCGCTTTTTGTGTTTTGGCTTGTGTGAGTGTGGTCTACTTGATTTTTATGAATGCTTGTTTTCATTTTCATGCACGTTAGAATGTATAAGCATTGTTTCAGTTTTCATTTGCATCTCATTGCTACCACATGCATGACACTGTTTTGCACGAACGGTCGCCAATTTGGTGACTTGTTTCACGCACATGCATGTTTTTCCATTTTTTGAATATTGCATTTGTTGTTTGCATGCATGATCATTCACTCCTTCTTACACTTGGTCTCACCATGCATTCATGTCTGCATATGCTTTTAGTCGCCCGTCAGCGGGTCTGGGCAACCTTGGCCCAGACTCTACCTTGCATGGACATAATTGCGCAATTATGAGAGGGAAGGCTCTGCCTTTCTCCTAGAAAATACACAAATATAGTCAGACAGTGTCCTCCAGACTTGCTTTGCGCAATTCTAAGAGGCAGTGTATGCTGGCCTAGAAAATTGCGCAATGCAGTCCCTAGGTATGCATGAATTGTCTGCTAAAATTTAACATTGCGTAATCTCAGCACCCAGCAGGCCAGTCTAGATTGTGCATTACAATATTCCAACAATCAACTAGCCTCCCGATAGTCCAGGATGCCTTTTGCACAGTTCTAATGGTCAGTCTCCTAGCCTCCCATAGAAAATTGCGCAATGTTTTCCATCAATCTCCTGATATGTTGCATGTCAATCCTCAAGTTTCCTTTGGTTTCAATTAACATATTTCTTGCCATACATGTCGTCATGTCTCCAAGTATAATAGGTGTTCATCTATCTCTCAGCAGTTCAAGATCAATGGCCTCCAAGAGAGTAGGGTCAAAGGACACCGATGGAAGCGCAACTAGAGAAGCAATTGAGCGAGTGTCTATGAGTTTACCAATTTACTAAGACACGAAGTTAATCATAGACAAAGACATCAAGATAGAATGGTAGGAGATCAATGATGCATTCTTAGGCACATTTGGCAAATATTTTGAAGATCACAAAGTCTATGTGAACATTCAAAAGTCCGGCTTGTACCAGATTGCATGAAGGTATCCCTCGTTTCCATGCGTGGACATGATACATTGGATCATCTTTCAGACTTATCCCGAGACGATGGTATTGAGTAGTATCAATGGGATGGAGATTGCTACCTTCATGGCACAAACTATCAGCAGATGTACCACTTTTTGAAGTCAGTGATCACCATGGAGACACCCTTCAACATACCCAACAGCATGCCAACTCCAGGGATATATTGAAGAACTGGGTGAAGGAGTTAGCCAAATTCAGGATGACACGCAACAAAATTTACAAGATGAATATACTGTGGAAGGTGTATCAGTACTTGCTCATCTATTCATGTTGCTTGTGCGGCCAAGAGAGCATGAAGACCTTCCCGCAGAGTTGGGTGTGTTGGACCAAATGGCCAATGAAGGAAAAGCATGAAACTAGTTGGACATCTTAGCTCATAAGATGAAGGAACAGGCAATGAGAGCTGGGTAGATGCCCAAAGGTCAGAAAGAAGAAATCTACATGTCTGCTTACATCTTGGACGCAACCTATGCCCATCAAGAATTCCCAGGCTTAAAGTGTGCATGTACATCAACGGAAACCTCTATGAACACTTATTGCAAATTGTTTTCCGAATGCAGCTTCTGCGGAATCATCACATAGTTGTCAGACCATTTTTTCACCCTAATGTACAATATGATATTTGAGCAGGATCCATATTGCATGTCGGAGGCAGAAATAGAGGCACTGATTGACATAGCATATTGGTATGCCTCACCTTTTGGAACCTTCATACAAATGTACAACATGGAGAAGCCTCCACATGTTTTACCGAAGTTTTCCATGGACAAGCTCATCATGAAAGAAGTGTCGTACCACATCTCGCTAGGAATGTCAGCTAGACTGCATCCAAAGAAGAAGGCATCCTAGCCCACTCTTCTATTGCAGATCGAGTTTTACAAGATACGAAATATCAAGCATGTGGATGCCGAGACAAAAGAGTTCAAAATATTTACCTTCGGCACCAGAATATTTAATCTGTATGACCCGCATTGCTTTGTGAAGGATCACTATGCAAGAGTGAAATTCCCTTGGATCCACAGGGCGTGTCATTGGACTGAGGAAGACCCATGGCGATATTGTCACAGCTTCTCCAGGCCCAATGAACCTATCAACATTGTTGTGGAATGGTTAGCGAAGCAGCATCTAGGAGAGCACCAACAACAACAACAATAGAGGGAAACATATCGGCGCATGACAAAGGCAAGAGGAATATTTTTGACAGTGCAGAGGTGGAACAAAGTTGCAAGTTTAGAGCAGACCCACTTGTGGAGAAAGCAGATTTGGAGATAGAGGCAAATAGGCAACAACACGACAAGAGGACTGCACAAAGGAAGAGAGATAAACAGAGGATGGAGGAAACAGTGAAGGAGTTGCAAGAGTTGAATGAGAAACTCGAGAAGGAACAAGAACTACATAGATAGGAGAAGGAAGTGCAGCAGGGATAGACACAGCAGGGGGCGCAACATGCACAAATTGATGAAACAACACCCATACAAGTAGTAGACTCATCCGAGTAGCTGGAACAAAGCAAATAGGGTGATCAGTCATAGGAGCAGGACTTCGCTCAAGAGATTGAATGAGTACTTGAGCAGATGGATACAGAGATGGAACAACCGGAGTTAGAGAAAGACATCGACTGCATGCCTTGCCACCAAGAGTTCGACCCACCATCTTCACCGGGTCTGGAAGCAGAACAAGTCTTGAGCGACCAAGGAGATACTGATATCCTTGGAGATAATCCGAAAGAGGAGATGCACAACATATCATTCGATGAGTCACAACATAGAGTTGTGAAATTGTGCCGAGTGTATACTCTGGATGTCAACACATCTCCTGCGTAGTTTGGGGAACGAGTGATCAAATCTGATGTTCTCAAGCATCCATCAGCATTGGTCGATGCTACTAGAGCATGTGTTGAAGCCACTAGCTCGAGTGTTCGCTTATTGATAGCAGAGAATGAGCAAATGGATAAGCATTTACATACAGCCAAGTAGGGAGTAAAACTGGTTACAACATCCGCCCGAGCAGAGTTGAAGAAGGAAATACTGGATGAAGTATTGTCCCTTGAGACAATCATGTGAGCATTGTATTCCAGATTTGGCACCGTGCACAAGGCGGTTGTCCATCTCAATAGTTGGTAGCAGTGTTGCGCTAAGGGAGCACATATCTTGTCAAACTTGCATACTATTGTCGACTGCATGCAAACATGGGCAATGAGAGATAAGGGAGCCCCATTACACTTGTCCAAGATGATGAAGCCCATGGTGATTAAGTTGAAGGAATGCATCCGAAGTCAAATCTGTAACTATGAAGAACTCTCGCAACTCATCCCTAGATTGTAGGCTTCCCATGCATGGGTGTTCAGAAGCATGGATGTTGTTGTGCACGCACATGTGATCCCATCTATTGGGACACTCACTGACACAAATAAAAAGGGTCAAGTCTGATAGGAGCTAGACTTGTACTTTGACGAGTTGATGTGCATAGCCACTAGCGCAGACTTGGCGATCAATGCAGACATCATGCATCGGTATTTCGTTGGTCCGGTCACACTCAAGGCAATGATGCACATGTTATTAGATGAGTTGGATAGAGGAGCCAAAGCAGTGTACCTAGATGCAACAAAGGCAAGAGTTCGTTCCCAAAAATATTTCACTACAGAGGACACGACCACCATTGCGGACTACCAAGCTTGGCATCAGTTCACCACCATTGACCATCATGAGGATGTTGAAGAGTTGGTCTTCCTATAGTTGTCTAAGTCATAGTGATGTATTGCATGGCTTACTCAAACCTATTTTGTCTCACATGGGTACATGTGCAATTTGTATGTAACATCTTGTAAAGTGGAAGTTCAAGTATCGATAGTCGAATGTAACTGTCATAGAGTAGTTGAAGAGTCATGAGGGTAGGAGAACAGTCAGAAAGGGGAATTTCAAGGGTCATCCCACCCTTTGCTATATATAGTACCTCATAACTCATTTTATATCCTTTTGGTCAGCCAAGCTTCCAAGTATCTTAGAAAAATCTTAGAGAGTATGGTAACGAGCCTTGGCTTCTCCACAGTGCAGAGCTAGTACATATCTTTGGCGGAGCAGACGGCAATGACTATAATGTTCTTTTATCGGGACTAGTGGTTGGTCATTATTGTATTGTATTATTGGAACTTTCACTTATTAATATAACATAGCCAACATGTTTCATGCATATGTTGTTATTGTATTTCAGTTAACTTGTTTACTCTGACGATATATGTATTTGTTTCCTTACACATGTATGTTTAAACTCTTTCTGTATATGTATGTATGAATCTTACTAAAATGTGTTGTTGATTTAACCATCACTTTGGATTTTGGTTCACCTTCCTTCCAGTTTGTGATTCATCTTTGCTCGTGTGTTCTCTTTCAAGTTGCGTGTTTACACAGGTTTCTAAGGGGCGCACTCATTCCACCTTCTGTGTGTTAGAACCATTCATGTACCTTATCTTACTGAGCATGTCACACCCTTTCTACCAACATGGACATATTACTTGCCTCTACACACCACTGTGATCAATGCGATACCGTACGATCGACTGCTGGGACTCCTACAACAAACGGTTTGAGGTATATTTGGGAATTCTTACTGGGGAGATCCCTTGACATGTTGGCGGGTCTAGCACCGTCAACGGTTTCATACAATCCTAGGTTTCATACATGGGATTTAATCAATCAAAGACATTCATAGCTTAGTCATCAACATGATCAACTTCCACTAGGATTAGTTGCAAACCCTAGATTTTTTAATCAGACATTAATCACAACTAAAACTCAAATTTCAATGACCTTACGCAAATCTCAAATTATCACATTGTCATCAAATATTTTTACTTCTACTAATTTTTAACTCCAAAACCCTATAATTTCACAAATATTATCATCCTAGAGAAACAAACATTGACAAGGGCTTAGTTCCAAACCCTAGGATTCATGATCACTGATAAAAAATTAAAAATCATACATCTAGAAATTCATCATCTTGCATAAATATTTCACATCATGTGTTAGTAAAACCCAACTTCACAAATATCAATAAGGGTTAGACATATAACGAATTTGATTAAACTAGGGTGATTAGAAAAACACACATCCCAAGGAAATCATTTGTAAGACATTATAAGGGTCTCGCTTGGACATTCCACTGAACCCTAATGAGTTATGGTTTCAATATAAGAACATAGAAAACCCAAAATTACGAAAAAATCAAGGGTTCATCATTTTAGACTTTATCATTCAACCCTTATGTTAGATTCTTTGGTTTTGCCTTTCTTTGGAACTTCTTCTTCAGCAATGTTAGCATGATCTCCTTCTCTCTTCTTATTTCTTGGATTGTTGGGACAATCACTTTCATGGTGACCCTTCTTATGGCATTGATAACATTCTATTGGACATGTCAACTTTCTTCCTTGGTACTTTCGATTTCTTTCCTTTATGTTGAGCAATGTAGGCATTTGAAACATCTTCAGAACTGGTAACTAATGAGATCCTCAATTATTCCCGACTGCAGGCATTCCATAGTTCTTCAAAAATGGGAGCTTCCTTCCAACTATTAAGGCCTGTAGCAAATTCACCCCAAGAAGGTGGCAGACCTAATAGAGTAGTGATCACAAGTTCTTTGTATGGAACAATTTCATCAATGGCCAAAAGATCATCCTTGATTCTTGCTATATTCACAAAGAAGTAAGACATTGTGTCTACTTTAGTCATCTTTGTGGTCCTTAGCTCATTTTTCAAACTTATTACTTTACCAATGTTCTTAATAGTGAATAAATTTGACAAGTCTTCATACATTTCCTAAGCATGATTGATGTTGGATATGAATGGGACAAGGTTGTCCTTTATTCCTTCTACCATTAGAGTCATGGCCACAAACTCTAGTTCCTTGAACTTTACTTTTTCAGCATCATTGGATTCTTTTGTATGCTTCTTTACTTTTCCTTTAACCAAGTCTAGAACCTTGTTATTTTTAAGGATGAGGTCAATCCTCTTTTTCCAAGACCTATAGTTAGAGGCTCCTTCAAGTTTTCTCTCTCCCTTGATTGTGTTTTACATTGTCTTTGAAGATGGTAGACTTCTTCCCTTGAATAACCCCTTTGAATGATTCCTTGATCAAGTGCTTGAGACTGATTTTTTATTCTTTATTCACCAAAGCTTTGAAACCATGTTATAAAATCATAAAGGAAGAAAGATTTTCTTATACTTGATAATTAATTATGATTTTCTTGGCTTCTTATTAAGTTTTCTTTATATATTCTTTCTTTAGTTCATCAAGCAAATACCAAATCGAAAGCACATAAAACAATGGACACCAGATATAGGCACTATGCTAGGGAAAAACCCTCCTCGAGGAGAAAACCTTGTCAAAATTCTCTTCCTTTCAATATTATTATTTGAGACTCTTCACCCTAGACAAATACCAAGTCTTCCCTCCACGCCATTTCAGCCTTCTAGATATTTTACCTTTTCTCTAGCAACTTTGACTATGAGCAACTTTCGGCATCAAGGAAACTTGGAAGACTTCGATCTCCCAAACTAGGGCACGAAACAGAGAGAGAGAGAGAGAGGCACCAAAATTTCATTTTTATTCTTCTCCTTAGACTCCACCCAACTAGCATTTCCTTTGGATTTCTTATACCCACTTCGCACTTCTTCAACTTCCTTAGAGATATCGAACTAGCTTGATATGAGATGCTCCAAATGAATTTGACTTGTTTCTATTTATAGGCTTCAAGGGAGGTCTAATTGATGTCCTTAGGTCAACTTGATTTCGTCTAGGCCGAATTGGTGTTGAGGATACATAAATTGCATTTGACTCAATACTAAACCTTTTTGTATGATTCAAAAGCCCAAGAAGGGTCTCTTTAAAAGTACAATGACTCTATTGACTTAGAATAAATCCTAGAAGTCCTCAATGGGACTTTGACCTAAAAAATGATGACCCAAGCATGAAACCCATGCTTTAATAAGTCATAATAATAATAATATTAATTCTTTTCTTTATTCGTTTGACAAGTACATTACAAGATGACTCAAATACATTAAATGAAGACCGAACCTAGTTACATTTTTCAACAAATCTTTTAATATTTCTTTTAATTAAATATTGAAAATGAATCCTTAAATGGAAAAACCATATCCTATAGATATATTAAAATCTTTAAAGACATAAATATTCCCAAATAAAATTTCTAATATTTGAAAATATTAATTTGACATAGTTTTATTAACAATTTTGTTATCGTGCCATGTAAAAAACGTCATTAAATCTAATATTAATATTATTGAATTTAATAAATTTGGATTAACAAAAT
>APFE030900238.1:65701-80764 GCA_000404065.3 Pinus taeda | reverse complement strand
ACATGGTGGTTCTTCGATCCAACGTTAGAGTCTATGAAATCATGATTAACATTTATTTTGTTCTCATCATGAGTTCCCTTTCCTACCCTTTCGCCATTAGTAAGCATTTCTTGTAGAAACTTTGTCAAATCTGACTAATTTGTCTGCAAATCTTCCATGCCTTTCTTTAAATCAACCATCTTAGCTTCCACACCATCCATCTTAGCTTCCATGCCGTCCATCTTAGCTTCCACACCATCCATCTTAGCTTCCATGTCGTCCATCTTAGCTTCCATGTCATTCATCTTAGCTTCTACGCCTTTCTTTAAACCATCCATCTTAGCTTCTACATATTTATTTAAATCATCCATCTTATTTTCTGTTACTTTTTGTGCGAGTGAAATTTGTTGCACTTGGTCTCGTAATTTTGATATATCATGTTGCATTCCTTCCTCTTCTTCATGAGTCATGCTAGAGCTTTTAGGTTGCTTACTAGGTGTTTCCATTTTCTTTTTTCGTGGCATCAATTACTGATAATAATGCTTCACTATGCCCTTTGAATTCCTTCAAACTAATTTTTTAAACCAAGCTTATGCAAAAATTTAAAAAAAAAACTACACACCTTTTTTCACTTTGTAGGAGCTCGATATTGAATATGATGTATCTCTATAATTTTGGATCTCCCAGGTCTGAAATTGCTTCTTTTGGTAACCCTCTGAGAAATATTTCTAACCCCGCAAGTCTGATCAAGATTGGATTCTCCAATGAAGAGATGCCAAATCTCCCACAATGACCTGAGTATAGATTGGTTCAGTAGAGAAAACTTGTACGATGTGGCGTGGGTCATTGTTTTAACCTTAGGTTCTGAAAATGATACCGAAACAAACTACATTCTGTCCTCTTTCTGTAACTTCTGACGAAAATTCAATCTGATGCTCAGAGCAAAAGTTATGACGATTTTCCCAAGGTGACTTGTTTGGAATGTAATTCAGGGGTCCGTAAAAACCCTAACTTCCTCAGATTATATCTCCGAAAATATAGCAAGACATGATCTAAAATTTAGACCACTGGTTCAACGTGATTTTATCTCAAATGGGTTTTTTTTAGCTTCTGAAACTGCGTAGAAAAAAATTTATAGCAAAAATGCTGCAATGACCTGTTTGGAGCAGTGAAACCATAGAATCCAAAGCTCTGATACCAAATGTTATGAAACCAGTTCACAAAAAGATAGAATATATAGATGAACACCTTAGAAATAAGCCTCTTCAAGGGGGCAACCTCCTTTACATTACACAAATTAATAATTCTTTGATGATTCAAATGACAAAATCTCCTTTATATATATAGGAGTCTAAGGGGCCACAATATAACCCAGCTGACCTAACAATAATAATATAAAAGCACAAAAATAACAATAGAGGAATTATACGGGGCACAATAATAATAATATGGGGACAATAGGGGCACAATAATAACAATAAGGGATACAACGACAATAGTAATGGGAGAATCACTAGTATTATAGGGACCTAACAAAAACACATTAGAGATATGTAATTATTGATTTATTTTGTTATCTACATCGAATTTAATTATTGCATGAAATATTATTTTTAATGATTTTGTTGTAAAAAAAAAAATGAAACTCATTCTTAACATAAGACAAGTTAGCAAGAAATAAAAGGGTTGATTGCAAGGATTGTGAATACTTAGATTTTTAGCCTTGCTTAATATTTCATATTTGTTGTGATCTTTATATTTAAATAATTAATTTAGACTTATCCATGAATGTTTTCTAATATGTGCTAACATAAAAGGTTATCCAACTGAAGGATTGAGTGACATTGGGTTAAGTATGGGTTGTGACTATATGTTGAAGTAAAAAGGGTTAATTGAATAATTTGTAAGCAATTATGTTATTTAACTTCACTCATTTTATAATTAATGGAACAACAAGAAACATTTATATTAATTATATGGAGTATTCTTTGCCATGGCATATTAAACATGGATGAAACAAAGAAGCCAATGTAAGAGATTTTGAGACACTGACATGCATCATGACTTTGAAATCAGAGCATAAAAAGCAAGGTCATCGATAAAACATTATGTTAAATAACCAGGTTACAATATCTCCTAAAAATAAGGAAGAAATGAGGCATGCTCATAGCTCAAGTGATGATAGTAGTTCAAGAGATGAATGACAATTAATATAATTGTATGTGACTACAAGTTGTATGTTTTAGGATATTTATCAGTGAAAACCAAAGATTGTGTTTAATTTACTCAGCATATTGTCCCAATTGGATGTTGATAGGGTACCAATCAATGTAAAAATTATGTCTTGGTTGCATTTTGATTATTGAGGACCTTTATGTTGTCCCATTTTGTATGATGATGGGCCACTTATTCACATATAGTAAAATGGGTTTCTTATTTTACTGTATTGTCCAATGTTGTAAAATTTTGTGTTGATTAATTCATTTATGGATATTTTACATTATTACAGATAACAAAGATGTAATCCCTTGGATAACACATTAATGGAATCATTATATCAAAATGAAATAACAAAAATAGAAAAATCAATGTTATTATAAAACATATTTGATTTTGAGATGATTAATTGAAATATTGTTCAAAACAATCAATTAATGTGTGTGTGTGTGTGTGTTATATTCATTTGAACTCAATAAATAATGTGTGTCGTAAGAATTCACACTGGTGCATTTTATGATTCATATACAACATTGTTATTAATTATAATGTTGCACCAGTGTGAATTTTTTTTAGAAAGGATCATTATTGTGAAGGACAATATATTGTTAAATTTATTAATGTTTCAAAATATTGTGGTGCACATAATTACAACATGCACTGATGCTTTATATATTGCTCACCTCAAACGTTCACAATTTCATGTCCCTTTGATGTATATGTTGAAGACATGAATTGATACACATATTTATAAGAGAACTAGTGTGTGATGTAATAAAATTCAGGATTGGTGCAAATAATAATTGTACTTGCAACATTGTTGTATAGGTTTATGTACACCTTGGTGCATTGTACATAGCTACATATTGGTGCATGTTGATTGTACAAGCATTCGAAAAAAAACCTTCACTAAAACTTTTTACCACCCAAACTTTTTTATTTATAGAGAACATCTATTAAAACTTCCACTGCCAATAACAAAGGTTGTAGCAGAGTTTTTTTTATTTATTTATTTTCTCAATCTTGTAACACTAAAAACCTTCTCAAAAACATCCTTTATAAGAGGTTTTCCTTGTAGTGAGAGTTACACCAGTGCATTTTACTCCAAAGTTATATCCCATATTTTGCCATGAAGTTTTAAAGCTCCAAATTGCTCATCTAAACTAATATAACAACATATCCATAGAAAATGACCAACCAATGTTTGCGAACCTCTAACAAAAATTTTCAAGTTCCTCATATGACATTCACCTTCTTCACATAGCTTCTTAAGCTATGATAACACATGTAAGGTAATATCTACATAAAAATACACCAATCCTTCATATGGAAACTAATTTTGTAATATTTTTACAAATCTTTAAAATAAAATAATACCTCGAGTCACTCCCTTTTAATACCCAACAAAATTGTGGGTAACATGGTCGAGCGACAATTGAAGTTCAATGTGGCATTATCAATAGTATAATTTTATGTGAATGGTGGCAATGAGATATTGAATAGAATATTTAGCATAACAAGAAGCTTGAGACAACCATGGGCCCATTGATACAACAACTTAAGTGCTCAATTTAAGGGATTGGAGAAAAAGGTAAAGAGATCATGAGTTCCCAATATAGTAAAAATCGGGAGGTATGGTTCAAATTTATTCTCTAAAGTAACTCATGAAGTGAATTGTAGTCCATCCTAGTCTCCCAGAAACTATGGTTAACGCTCATTTTTCAAACTCCTCCCATTTAATATAGCCTCCTTGGGTTTTTGAGGCATTTTAATGAACCCCAAGTTGGAACTAGATATAGGTAGAATTTTCCAAATTGTACTCTTAAATGACAAGTATTGTGAGGTATCAAAAGCAAAGGAGGTAAATAAGCATCAATTAGGAAAATCCTTGAGATCTAATATTTCTCTTATCTTGTTTTTTAATGTATTTAATCTCCTTAATGAGTGTTGTTGGCATCACTCATACCAAGATAACATAGATTTTATTTAGAAATCCTATCTTTATGACTAGAAATTTTCCTAATTTGCATTATAATTCCTATCGGAACTGGTTGAGACTATATAATTATGCTCCACATAAGTGCTTAGCTTAATTGTAACCCCTATTTTTTCAATATAAATCTTATTAATCATTATTTTAACTCCCAAAATAATCATATTCAACTCGTTTTAGCAGAGTTGTAACAACCATATTTATTGATTCGATTGTCAAAATTTTAAAGGATAATATTATTATTTATATAGGAGTCAAGCAAGGTTGTCCCTTGTCCCCTATCTTTTTTTGCATATCTACCAACAATTTAAAAGACTATTTGGAAGATGCAAATTGATGGCCGGCCCAAAATTCACAAGTAATGGTTATCACCCTTCTTCTTTACATTGATGATATTCTTCTTATGATGAAGAGTCCCTATGACCTCGATAATAAACTAAGCATCCTCAAGGAATTATGACTATAAAACATCGATAAAACAAAGGTAGTGATAATTAAATCCACAAATATCACCTATAATACTTTTGTATATGACAAGAACAATGTGGAGGAAGTTCCTATATACAAAAATCTTGGAATCGATATTCATCACAAGCACAATTGGAACTATAACATTCAGAAAGGATAAATGGAGGGTGGAAATCTTATTATATGCTTGAAAGAAATTGTAAATTAGCATACCTCTAGTGATAGGGATAAGAAAAAAAGTCCTCTATGAGACTCTTGTCACTCCTATTATCTAATTTGGATGTGAAATCTATGGATATAATATCTCTAGAGAATCCTAGAGAAAGATAGAGCAGATCCAAATATTTTATAACTTATAATCTAAAAATTAAAAACAATACACAATTTTTTATCCTCCTCATAAAAGTGATCCTTTTCCTCTGAGACCATGACTATTCTTAGGTATTTAATGTATAAGAACATATTAAACAATATGAATGACAAGAGGCTCCACAAAATTACTTCAAACTCCAGTAAAAACCACTTGTAGCTCAAATAGAGATGGCATATAGATGCCAATTCTTGGGGAATAAAGGAAGAAATCATTGTATAGAATAACAATAATATTGAAATATTATTACATCTAAATCTAAGGAAAATATGTAGTGAGATAAAGAATTAGAAGATTAAAACAAATTACCATTATGAGGTGGTTAACCCTATATTTGAATATCAAAAGTATCTCTTTGTTTTGACTAACATAAAGGAAAATCAACATTACTAAAATAGGAACAATATTTCATAAGCTACATAGGGTGTTAGACAATTCCCCAAACATTGTGAGGCGAATGAATTTATCATCTTTTTAACAGTAAGAGGATTGAATATGAAATTCAAGTTCTCTTAGAGTGTCTTATACATACCTAAATTAGATTACACTTTCAAAATATTTGTCACAATATTGACATTCTTGACCTTCTAAATTATCATAATTATGGTGACATAGATATTCTTTTCTTAATCTTTTCTAGTATATAAATGAAATTCTAAAAGAATGCAAGTAATCGCTTACCTTTCTTAAGTTCCAAAACTTTGATTCTACTCTAAATGGCCTTTAATCATCATTGTTATAATATTTGGATTTTTTATATTACAATCTCAAACTTAAACAACAAATAAATCATATATATATATATATGTAATTATATATGAATATCTTCATTGATTATAGTAATATTTCAATCATTTGGGTAAGAACTTAAATGGTATTGAAATGATATTTGGTTCATGTATATATTATTAATATAAATATGTATAAAATAAATGTAAATAATACAGATAATAATAATTAATACAATATAATTAATAATTAACATACTCGTTATGAAAGAGTGTCGCTATTGAGATATATCTACAAAACCTCAACTATACTTTATTTTTCAATGATTTCATGTCTTCAAGCTTCTTAATTTACATAAGTATTTTCACTGTGATCCTTAAGGTAGTAATTTTTTTTGTTTATGATAATTTTGTCAAGTTCTTTTTTCATATTTTGCATTGATTTTTGGTTTCTTTGAAGAATTACTTTTGAGATATCTTTTACTTCTAACATCATGTAGTGTTGTTTTTTTCTTCTTGTAGGAAAATGTCAAAAATTGTTCTCCGTATTTAAGATAAAAGACCCTAGTGATTTCATCCGAGGTGAACCTAAAATAATGTTACTAACAAAATAAATATTAACAACAAATTGCGAGACAAAAGTACTGAGTTGTAAATTGTTCATGTCATATTGTTTTTCATCCATGTCTATTGTTTCAATAATATTCGACTCTAGAACAAGTGATTGGTTAGCACATTTAGTATTAAAATAATTTTCATCTTGAGTAGGAGCAATAGAGAAAATAACATCCATTTCTACAATTATTCCTTTCAATTTAAATAGTGCAAAAATAGCTTTGCTAAAAGTTTTAGGAATCTTCCTTTACTAGTTTCCATTTTACTTTTCTAAATTTCATAATATTTCACTTAATCTTTAACTTTTTTGTGGTTTAGATATTATTAGTATAATACCCTTCATCCACTTCAAAATAATTGATTTCACTTTCACTTTAACCCCTTAATTGAAGAGTGACAAAATATAATTTTTCCCTAACTTAATATTTTTTTAATAATAATAAAATTCTAAATTTCTTTGCCTTTAAGATATAATCTTTTATTTACTTAAATAAATAATTGCGTTCGTTTTGTTTTACTTTACCTTGCAAATACAATGAGAAATTACCATGGATTGCTAATACCACGAGCTTGTAAACCAATGGAAATTAATGAGGAATCAAGATTATTTTATCTACTCTTCATTTTCTTACATGTAGTTTAAAGATATTTAGAAAAAAAAATCCTTTTACTTTTACATGCATTTTTTTAACAATTTTCTCAACCACAGAATATTTTACAAAACTTTACTTTTTACTACTTTTTTTTGTTAATTACAAGAATAATATTCGCCAAAAGCCTAAATGTGGTCAAGGACTGAAGAATAGGGGGACCCCGAAAAAATTATGTGACTAATGGTTGGATCAGACAATGAATCTCTGATACCAAATGATAACGAACTTTGTTCATATCAGTATAGAATTAAGGTAAAATGTTTTTTCTTTTTTCTTTTTGTTCATATCAGTATAGAATTAAGGTAAACAAAATGTTTTTTTGTGGTATCAGGAGAATTGATAATTGCTTGTCATCAAGGAGGTATGGGGTTGTGTCAGATGCTTTATACTGATAATCCTTAGCCTAATGCAATTTCCCACAAGCATGCTAGATTAGTTAACCAAATTTTGAACATGGGCAGGGCCACAATATGGGTCAACAAACTATTTTTGATGTGGTACGTCTATAGTTGGACCTAGCCCGATGTGCCTACACTTAAGGTAAATTATTACTAGAAAGTGTATGACCTCATAGGAGATAGATTTAAAGATGACTACAACAGACATCAAGGATACTATTTAATATCAAAGAATGTAAAACTCCTTTTGATTGACTAAGAGTCAATCTTCCTTGAATGTAAAGATAAGTTAATAACCCAAAACTTTAAGATAATTCGTAAGCTAAACCTTTCCTCCAAGAAATACCAATAAATCATTAAAAAAAAATAACTATAATCAAAATAACGCCAATAAATCAACTTGAGTCCTCAGTACAACTTTGAGCAAGAGAGGGAAAAAATCAAAATTCCAAGAGATCATCAAAATTTCACTCTTCATTGCAACAATGTCTCTTTTTCTAAAATTTTAGCTCTTTTTCAATTGAATTTGCTTGATTTTTATTAGGAAATTGAGAAATGCATATTTAAAAAATTGTAAAACGTTACAATCTCACCCATAGCCTTCAAAAAAACTCAAGTTGTTAGACTATAAGTACATATTCCCTTCACCAACACATTAAATCTACATGCAAAATATTTATCATTTTTTTTTACTCTACCCGTGGTCAATACAGAATGTCTGAACTCTTGCTTACGTTTCTTTTATATATATATATATATATAAAATACACAAAAGCAGGTTAAATAGTGGTCATGTTCGTCATCTACTAGGAAATGTAGGACCATCCATGTTTGACACATACAATTATCATCACAATCATTTATAGCATTTTTTAGTTATTAGCTTTTTCCTTTTCGTATTGTATAGACATGGAAAGATGGAGATTCCAACATATTTCAAAGGCAAGGAACCGTTAGGTTGATGCTAACACAAATATCTGGGAAACCGAGAGAAACCTTTACATGACGAGGTTATTAGTTTCAGAAATTATTATACCTATCGAAAAGCAGATTATATTGTAATCAATTCATGGTAAAAAAAAATTGGCCTTTCAAAATTATTATATTAAAATGATTTTTTAATTAAATTTATTTTTTTTAATTTTTAAAAATTGGAAATTATAATTTTTTATTGCTTTAAAACTATTGACCTCAGACTAATTTTATAGGGTTATTTCCAAAATTCTCAAATATACAATTATAATATAAAAACTAATTTAAAAAAAATTACACATTTACAACAATTTAATTATACCATGTTATTTTTAAAAAAAAAAATTAAAAAAAAAACATAGATACGACTGTACCTTTCGCATATTCCCTTATTTACACTTCACAATTCACAACGTGAACGTCTTGAATAGCTATACCAGTACTTCACACTGACAATATAAAATCATGCCACCTGAATTATCCTTGAGTCCCAGATATAACAAGTTGAAATTGTTAAAAAAATTTAGTCGAATTTATTCATTTTTAATTTTATTATAAAAATCATGATTTAGAATATATTTAAAATATGATATTAATTTTTCATTTAAAATTTATTTAATGTTCAATAACATAATAAATTTCAGAGATCACAGTTGCAAACCAATGTCTAATGAAAGGTAATAGAATTTTAAAAGAACGAGTAACAATGTTACAAGAGGCTTTAGAGACAGGAAAATAAGAATGGCAAAACATGAAAGAAGTAATAACAACAAACAGAGATGTGATAATTTCTAAACAAACTCAGGTAGTTACATAGGTATCTCAACAAACAAACATTTCCAAAGAGAAGGCAAAAATGAACAGTGGGAAAGATAGTCCAAAAGAAATCAAAGCTAGAGCTGAAGACGCTAATGGTTACATAAGGACAGAGGAAGAAGAAGATGCAAGTGCTCGCAGAGCACAGGAAATAGAACAAAAAGAAATACAAGACATGAAAACAATCTTTATTATCAAGGGAATAAGATATTATGGGAAGAATGAAAGTACTCTCAATTTGACAAGAGACTTTCTGAAAGAGAAACTACATTGGAAAGGGAAAATTTGCTAAGCAATAAGGGTTGGGAGGATATGTGAAGCAAGGCCTTGACCCATAAAAGTCACGGTGGCAAGTGTACAAGAAAAACGACAACTTTTGAGTAAAAATAAACTCTTGAAAGGCTCATACTTCTTCCTCGATGAAGATTTAACCAAAAAACGACAAGAGGAGAGAAGGGATGAAGTGAAGAAATTTAGAACAGCAAGAAATGAAGGGAAAAGGGCATGGTTGTACAATTGGAAAGCCGTTATTGCAGTGTTTGGGCCTCTAGGAAAATCAGGGCAACAAGCTGACAGTAAAGAAAAAACAGAGAATTCAATATAGAGACGAAAACAACAAGAGAAGCATGGACAAAAAGGGGCGAAGACTCAAATTTGAGTCTTATGTGCCAAACCGCGTAGCATTGAAATCCTACCCATGTCTACCTAAGTTTAGTTTTTTGGAATTGTAGAGGTTACCCTTGGAGGAGGGGACCTAGGTTAGGGCCTATTGCGGAAGGTAGAGACATAATTTGTCTCACGGAAACTCATGAGCATTATGGTTGCAAAATTCATGTGTTTGACAGTTATTTGAAGTTAGTAGTTTGGAACAAGGTAGCAGAAAATGGCAAAGGGTATGGGGGAATACTAGTTTTAATGAAAGAAAAAGAAGGTCATCACATTCAGTTAATTAAAGAAGATGCAAATAAATAATATTTATGGTTGAAAATATCAGAGAATGAGAATCACATAAGAATTGCAACATGCTATTTTTCCCCTCAAGTCTCAAAAACTTACAAAAATAAGGGGCTTAATAGCAAGGATCCATATGCAGCTTTAAAACAAGATATTGTCGTGTACTCTCAGCAGGGAGAAGTTATTTTAGTGGGAGATTTCAATGCTAGGACAACAAATAATCAAGCTAACATTCTTTGTTGCTAAGAGGATAACAATCCTATTTGGCTCACTAAAGAGGAGAATCCCTAATGGGTGAGTTGTTCAAGAGATGACAAAGTTAGAAATCATTTTGGAGATGAGTTACTTACACTGTGTGGGGCTTTCAACTTAATTATTTGCAATGGTCTAGATAGATGGAAAAGGTCTGGGAACTTTACTTGCAACACATACAATGGGGCAACTATCGTTGACTATGTGATGTGTTCACAAAGCTTAATATAAAATATAGAAGAAGTTAGTATTGAAGAGCATATTTGGGACTTCAAATCAGACCATAACCCAATTTTTATAAGTTTATCATGGTTAGAAGAAAGGCAACATAGGAGGAAAACCTAATGCTCTCGATAATCACTATCAAGGGGCAAAATTCTTCTAACACAAGAAAATGGAACTATCTTCAAGACAATGTTAGAGAGATTAATTTAGAAGGAGAAAATTGGTTTCAAATGCTTCAACAACCATGAGTTAACAAATATAATTCAAAGTGCACTTGAGAAGTGCAAAAGAGCAAAAAATAGGAAATCAGAATCAAATTGTTTTCCTGTAAATTCTTGGTTTGATGAGGAATGTAAAATGGCAAGGAGAACCTTGAAAAAGGTAGGAAAAGAGAATATGAATGTAAAGTTATATAAACAGATACTAAAAAGGAAAAAAGATGAGTTCATGCAAACAAGGAGAGAAGAGTTAATATATTTAAGCAAGAATAATCCAAAGCTTTTCTGGTAGGAACTGCGACCAAGGAAGAAGCAAATTGAAAATAATATTACAGCTAATCAATGGTTTGAATATGCAAGGCAACTCTATGAGTAAGAATCTGAGGCAGAGTCCCCCTAGGATCAACACAAATTCAAAGCTCTTGACATTACAAGAGGTGGAGAATGGAATTAAGAAGCTGAAAATAGGGAAGGAAAAGGACTTGGTTGAACTTCAAGCAAAGTATCTAAAATGGGAATGAATGCTCTTACAATGCACATCATGAAAATATTCAACAACATCATTCAGCAAGGATTCCCAAGAGACTGGACAACAAGCCTAGCAATACCCCTTTTTAAAACTGGAGACATTAATAATCCATCCAACTATAGGACAATTATGATCATCCTTTGTTTGCAAAGCTTTTCGACAGCATGGTAGAAGACAGAATTAGTAATTGGGCAGAAGTAAAAGAAAACAGGGCAAGAGGACAAGCAGGTTTTAGGCCGAAACATTCTACAGTGGATCATGGCATCACATTGAGACACATTGTTGAAAAGATTTGGGAGGACAAAGAAGAAGTATTTTGTTGCTTTGTTGACTTCAAAAAAGCATTTGGCACAGTCCCTAGGGATAAGTTGTGGCATAGAATGGAAGAACTTGAAATTCCCATGCATTATATAGTCATTGTCCATAGACTTTGTGAAGAAGTGAAAGTCAAAATTAGAACCTCAGTAGGTATTTCAAAAAGCTTTAGAAGTGACACTAGAGTCAAGCAAGGTTTCCCTCTATCCCCCACTCTTTTTGGTCTATATATTGATAAATTGGAAGAGTGGTTAAATCTGCAAGGTGGAGATGGTGTTCGGTCGGGGGAGTTTGTGATAAATCTTCTTTTATATGCTGATGTTATTGTATTGGTTTCTAAATCAACCCATGGATTGAAAATGCATTTATATGCCCTTGAGCATTTTTGTAGAGCAGTGGGGATGCGAGTCAATACTAGCAAGACCAAAATAATGATTTTTTCTAATAAAAGGAAGCAGAGTCAACATACTTTCTTCTTTGAAGACAACATTCTTGAAGAAGTAAATGAGCACAAGTACCTTGGGATTGATTTCAACAACAAACTCAAATGGGAGGACTGCAAAAAGAAGAGAATTTTAGGAGGGTGGAAAGCATTATATGCTCTTCAAAACAGATGCAGAGAGGCAGAGTAATGGGATTGGAAAATGATTAAAGTGCTTTTTGGACTCCTAGTTTGTCTAGTGATGCTATATGGGTGTGAATTGTGGGCTAACAACACTCCCGTCCCAAAATGGAAACAAATTGAGAAAATCCAAAAACGCTTGATCATGAACAAGTTCAAAATAAAAAGTTCGGTACCTTATGAGATAATGTTGAGTGGAACAGGAGCAACTTCCATTGAAGCAATTGCTATGGTGCAACTCATAAGATACCTAAAAAGAATTAAACAAATGAGAGTAGGTAGATGGCCTAATGTTATCTTCAATGAAGGCATGAGTGAAAGAAAGAAAACATGGACGAAACAAAACTACACATGGATGCAAAAATTGAATATCTACCTTAATGCCTATCCCACAAATAGCAAGGAGCTAAAGGATTTTGTTATGGAGAAGTTTCGTAAAAATGTATGTGGAAAAGAGTTGGGTAGAAAGAAGAAATATTACATTGAGGAATTCAACCCTACGTGTGATTTACAACTAAAAGAGTTCATTGGAGCTAGCATTTTGTTATATACCTAGGGGGGGTAATATGGGGTATCGTGGAGGGCAAAGGTTCTTATTACTCAACTAAGGACCAACTCACATCAACTTCGATGTGAAATAGGATGGTGGAAAAGGCCTAAAGAAGCTTGGGAGGAACGGGTGTGTACATTTTGCACGTCTAGGGTTGTGGAATCGAAAAAACATTTCATTTTGAAATGTGATGCATTCAAAGACATCTGAGAAAGTTATGAGAACATGTTAGCATCAATTTCTTGGCATTGTCTTTTTAGCGAGGGGATTGTTGGGAGGTTGGGTCAACTCATCATCAATTTGAATCGAAAAAAGACTGAATTGCAAAGAGCAAAAAACAGGAAACTAATGGTCTCATAGACTATTTTTAGTCTCGTAGACCTTAAAATATCATTTTATTTCATTTAATATTAATTTAAAATAAATCAAATCAAATATACCTTTTAAATTTTTATTAAAAATATCATAATTTTAGAATATTATCTAAAACGTAATATTAACTTTTCATTTAAAATTTATTTAATATTAAATAACATCATATTAATTAAAAGGAAATCAAATCAAATACACTTTAAATTTTTTATTAAAAACATCATGATTTTAAAATATTCTAAAATGTAATATTATTTTTCATTTAAAATTTATTTAATGCTCAATAACATAATATTAATTTAAAATAAATAAATAAAATATGAAAAAGTATTTTATATTAAAATTAATAAATAAATGTCAATTAATATTATAACATTTTATTTTTATATTGAAATTATTTCATTAACTAATTTAATATGAATAATAAATTTTAATATTAAGTAAATAAAATTAAAAATTAAAAAATTATTTATTTTATATCATTAGTAATTCACTTTCCTATAATTATCCACATTTTTTTTATAGCATCCAAACACCAAACTCAAATCTCTTCATTCTCTACTCCATATTCCTTTAATAAATCTATCTCATCAAAATCTTTTTCGATAAATGAAAAGATTGTAATCATTTATTTCTCTATAAAAACATTGGATAATATTCCTAACATCAATAACCAACACTAGCCTCTTTCTTATAACATCACAACACCAGCGCACATATTTCCATTCTTTACTCCATCCTTCCTTAATAATTCCATCCCATCCAAAATCAAATATCTCAGAGATTTTCATTCTCTACTCCATACTCACTTAATAAATGGACATCCAATCAAAATTCTCATGCATAAACATAAATATTATATTCATTTATTTTCCCTTAAACAAAACATTGAATGATACTATATTTGGTAATAATATATTGTAACATTAAATAGGATTTAGGTTACCATGATCGCTAACTCTATAACTATAAACTCCTCTCCTTAGACTCCAATAGTTCAAATTTTATTTAAACTGAAGAGTGAGTTTATTATCTCATTATATTTATTATGAAAATTACACATCTTAAATGTTATTTTATATAATTAATTCTAATATACTAATGTTAGTGATAATAGCATCCAAACACCAAACTCAAATATCTCCATTCTTTACTCCATACTCCTTTAATAAATCCGTCACATCAAAATCCCCTTCAGTAAATGAGAAGATTGTAGTCATTTATTTCTCTAGAAAAACTTTGGATAATATTCCTAACACCAATAACCAATACCAACCTCTTTCTTATAGCATCACAACACTACCTCACATATTTCCATTCTGTACTCCATACTTCCTTAATAAATCCATCTCATCCAAAATCAAATATCTCAGATATTTCCATTCTCTGCTTCATACAACCTTAATAAATGGACACTTAATCAAAATTCCCATGCGCAAACAAAGATATTCTAGTCATTTATTTCCCATAAAAAAATCATTGAATGATACTATATTTTGTAATAATATATTGTAACATTAAATAGGATTTAGATTACTATGGTTTCTAACTCTATCACTACAAACTCTTTTCCCGAGGCTATGATAATTCAAATTTTACTTAACTCAAGAGTGAGTTTATTATTTCATTATATTTATTATAAAAATTTAACACATCTTAAATCATCGAAGTCATTTATATAATTAATTTTAATATGCTAATGTTAGTGATAAGTGACATTGTGAACAATAAGCCAACATGTAAATAATTTTATAAGCAACGATAATATTTAAAGAAGTTTTATAATATACATATAGTAATATTAATGTCAAGAAAAT
>APFE030900238.1:39373-62624 GCA_000404065.3 Pinus taeda | reverse complement strand
AATCTTGATACTATTTCATTGGAAATAGTTTGTAGATGAATACTTTTGACACTTTGATTTATTGATGGTAATTAGTTCAAATTAGTTTTTTTTAAATGGAAATGGTTTGTTTATGTTTTTGATTTTGAGTGATTAAAGTCTGATTGATGGGTTTATTGTTTAGGCTTTCCTTAAAAAGGGGTGAAGGGGTCACTGGATCAAATTCTCTGCTAATTGATCCTCATTGGTTTATTAAAATCGATTGTACTTTAGTGAATAATTATTTTCATAACACTTTTTTTAAATATTTCAAATCCAGCGCCTGTTCCATATACACAGTGATTTTGTGGTAGTTTAAGGAAGATCATTACCCGGTACAGCATGCAATAAGGTTAATATGCCATGAGATACATTTGATTTTGGGTAGCCTTTATTCGGATAATGCAATCTATTTTTAATAGAAATATTTGAAATGATGATCAAGGTAACATATTGAAGAACATCCAATGAATAAAAATTCCAAACATCTCTTTTAACATTAACAATTCTGGAAATGGTTAATGAAGCGAAATAATTTAATTTGTTGTTTACAAATTTTGGAAAAATTCATAATGTCTGAGCTTTCAATTTCTGAAGATTTTTACTCGATTAAAAAATACTTAAAACACATTCAGTAAAATTCCAAACCTCTGCCTTGTCCAATTCAGAGCAAAGGTTATAGTTTATGATAAAAACGCACTCAATAAAGTAAAATTTCACAAGTCTCGTTTGTGAATTTCGTTCTGTAATGTTCTGTATAAAACAATCTCAAAAATCATTGCTATCGGAATTATTACTCGGTATTTTCTGTCTATCTAGGACTATATTAAATAATTATTATATTAAATGACGGTTGTTGTTTTCGAAAATCGCATTTGAAGTTTGAAATTTCAGGCTTGGAAATTTGTCATTCTACTGTATTTTTTTTAACAAAATTCCATCCTTTCTGAGTAAGGCCGAAGAGGCTCTTAAGGAATGAAATTTGTTGGTCTTGCTATTGGAGGTGGTCTGGGCATCCTCATTGGTAGCAATAAATCCATAGACTATAGTTATATTAATATATGAAATATATTCGTAGAAATGAGCTGTATAGAATACTTATACAAGATAAAAAGGTCCTGCTCAAATAAAACTCCATGAGAATGGGTTTTCTGAGCTTCAAAAGAATTCACAGTAAGTGCGTTTTCTTGGTTTCACCAAAATAAGGAAAAAATATCCAAACAAACAACTCAATTGGCACACCTATTTCATTTAGAGTTCACAAAGCTGCATTGTTTCTCAGAAAAGGCATAAAGCCCTGATAATTATATTTTCTCAGAACATTACGTTCACGATAAGTTTTCTTGCATGGATCCTTGCATTTGCACTCATTTTCTGTAAACAATGACAAGTTATATTCAACAATGTTTTATAGGAATAGTGAGACATGGCACTTAAGCTACATGGATGCTTGATTATTTTTTTTAGCCGCATTACTTTGTTACACGGAATGGTACAGCATAGTACTTGTGAAATGGAAGGGATCATCATAGTAGCTGAATAACAATAAAATCTGTCCAAATAGTCTTTCACATAGAATGGCTTCTTTATATGGGCATAGAAAATAGGAGTGGCATGTTTTGTTTTGATATATCTTGTAGTTAATTTCTTAATCATTAACTTATTCATGTGTTATCCTCCTGGCTCTTGTATCATTTCCTCTTGGTTTAGGTTTTAAGCATCCAAGGACGCTAGATAATGTGTACTATAGCACTGCCATAGTTAGATTTTTCACACAGCAAATGACCCTGTCAACAACAGGAAGATTGTTGTGGTAGGATTGTTCTCGAAATAACGGTTTTTGCAGATGCTAAAAACAGTACTAGATCTAAATGCCTTCTTGCATGGAGCAAGGTATCTGCTTCGAGTGATTTTTGCTTGTTTTGCTAGCGATTTTACTTGTTTTGTTTTGTCACAACTTTTGAATATTCATGATGACATCTCTTGTGAGCTTGGCTTGTTAGGCTTTATCTATTTTGTCTCTTGATACATTTGCTTATCCTCGTGTGTCTACCTTTTTCTTCTGTAACTGTTGTTCCACAAATGTGCTACACAGTTCCGTCCACCTCCACTATTTATTGAATTCCAATGTCCAAATGTGTTGATGGATTTTCTTATAGTGGGTTTTGAAGAAGTTGGTTTTTCTGGGATAAAGATGCTTCTTGATGTCAAACAAAGAGGTGTTGACGACATATCATTTGGAGTTATGGCTCGAGCAAAGCCTAATGAGGCGGGGGACAAAGAAATTGGGCTGAGAGAGCTTCAAAGTAGCATATCCATGTTTTTTCTGGCTACTCAAGTTTTAAATTGGTGGTAATCATTATTGTTGAACATTAAGTGACATTATCAGTCATCATACTCTGTAGATGAAGTGGATTGAGTCCTCGTGGGTGTCTTGCAGGCATTCCATTTAATTATTATTATGATTATTTTTTTTGTATTGTTGAGCTTGACCTTCTCTGTCATCTGATTTGGTTCTGGGTTGGTTGGCAGTGTTTTCTTTTGGTTGTCTATTTTTATGTTGGTTCATGAGTTTTCTGATTAGTATCTTTATAACTTATGTTGTTTCATGAACTAGTATCTGATTGTGAGGAAATCCTTTTGTTTACTTTTCTTGTTCATACGATTTTGTTCAATTCATGTAATGAATGAGGAATCGTGCTAGTTTTTCTTGATTCAATTTACGTGGGTTATCCTGCAGCTATATGAATCTTTTTCCAGTTATTATACTCTTCATGTCTATTTTATTCGCCTATTGTTAATATACATCCACTTTGTAGATAATATACTTTCCACAGGATTGATGCTAATCTTGTAATAGGAAAAAGATTCTTTAGTCACGAGACTCGAAGCACTTCTTCGACTTTTGGTGGATATTGAACCACATCTCCGTTATTGATAGAATCTAGATCATTAGTACTCCTTATCTTGCATTCAATGATCATTTGAAAGGTAAATTAGTGGATGGATTGGATCATCTAGTGACTCACATCACATTGCAGTTTTTCTTCCAATCTGGTATCTAAGGAGAGCTATATTCTTAGCAATAAGCTACAACAATCGGATTCTTGACAGCAGAATAATGTTAGTATAACTTAAAGTCTGGTGCATTCGTTAGTTCCTCATTGCTTTCTCATGCAGATTCTTTGGTTTTTGTTCACATTAATATCTCATTATATGGTATGACATAATTAAGATATACTTTTATGATTCAGTAATTCATTGGAAAAGTATGTAATCCTATAATCTTGATATGGTATACTGGCATGCTGGTGCAATTACTCACCACTGGTTCGCTTTACAAACACAGTTTAAATAGCACTTACCTTTAGTGATCATTTTTCACCTGCATCTATGATTCAGTCTGATCTAAAAACACAGAAATAACATTCTGTGAATGTTGATCATATTATTCACTAATTATTTGTTCGATTACTGCCCTTTAGCAATAGCAGTTGCTTGGCGTTTTCTGGTCCATTATTGCAAGAACACAACTCTCCTAATATGATCTTCTAATAAATTTCATTTTGCATTACAATTTCCATTCAGATTACATGTATTTGCTCATATCATTTGTATCTTGAACATCATCAAGGTACAAGATGGTATATTTAGTCTCAGTGGCAATCCATACAGATTTGGATTAAAGTTCAGATGAGGAGTATAATGTTACATGACGTTCGTAGTGGTTAAAGTTGTCTAAACATAAATGGGAAGAAGAAACTTGCAAATTTTTGGTAACTAATGATAGTTCACGTGATTATGGCCAGCTTGGGTCAAATATTTAAGGTCATAACGAAGAAATATCACAACAAAGATAATAAATTAGTACGAAGACACAACCTCTTTTGGGGCATAAACGAAGAGTATTGTGGTATTTTGAAAATAATGGAAGAATTTGGTAACTTGGTATTCTAACGGTATCACTGTAAGGTCTATCTAAGGAGGATACACCTAAAGAAGAAATATTGGCAATCAATCAATGAAGTTGAGTAATTATGGTAATAATTTTACGGAACTTGGACGGTATGCTCAAATGATGGGAAAGGATAAGTGTGTACATGACAACATCTATAACAATTTTCCCTCTAATGGGAGAGCCACATTGTAGAGTTTTCCATAGGTGACTCACTATATGAATGAATTATGGACAACAAGGCGTATGGTCAGGTAATTTTATTATGTGGATAAGCGGATTATATCTTCTTGAAGTTATTTTTCAGCTATTACCCAAGTTGGGAAGAGTAATGATGACCAAGTAATGATAACTTGGAAGATATAGGAAGGAATGTTTTCCAACTTGAATGCAGATACTATTTAAAGAGTCTTTTGCCCAACTGGAGGAAGGGGTCAATTTATGATTAAGCAATCAACTGGTATCGAACGTGACAAACTCGATGAGATAAGAAAATAATTCTTTGAAGTACTAACTGTTAAATAAGTCAACATTGGTCAACAAATCCCGTGCAAATCAATTAAGCATGATATAGAGTTAAATCATGATGGAAATAGTATTTGTAATAGCGATATTGGAATCAGGGATTTTAATTTTGAGATAATGATGGTATCACTAGTAATGAATTTCACCAAAATTTCCTTTGGGAAGGAAGAATATATGCTGAGAGATTAAGACTCAAGATGGTAATTATGAAATTTAACGATGTACTTCGAAGATGATACCATTGGTGTAAGTAATCAACTACCTAGTAGAAAGAAGTCGAAATGATTATTGAAAAGTGATTGACACCTTGATGAAAACATACTGACGATGTTTCATGATATCATGGTAGGAAGATAATGATGAACATATGGTTCTTATAGTGATAAGGTATCTATACGATAATAGCGATATGCATAGGAATTATGACATTATGTCAAGGTATATTGACATTTTCATTTACCACCTGATGATAAGTATTTAATGTTCAATACTCATGATGGATATGATATGCATAACGTGGCATAGGAATTATGAGGTTATAATATGAGGATTATTGACATGTGGTTCATTTATGTTAACTCATGATATGTCTTGATATAATAATGTAATGGTATAACTGAAGCATGCGATAGTTCCATGCCATGCATGAGCATGCAGTTCCTTGCAAGAGTTGGCATGTGGATTATTCCTATCATACTATGATGGTATGGTTAACGCATTGGATGCATGTTGAGATGTGATGATTCACAGGACTCCAAAAATAGGCCAAGAGGGCCGGTTTATTTGATGATCTCGTGCGAGCCCATACTCACGAGGGAGAATAAGTAACACCATATGGGCTGGGGACAAAACTCAATCAACACTACATATGCCAGTGGTTCCTTTGTCTTGTGTATAGCTCTTGATGGATAGCTCTTGAAGAGATATGGGACCATCTTGAGAAGGCCAAGTGCCTGAGGTTCCAGGCTTGGTGCCTAATGATTCCAGGCTTGGTGCCTGATGATGCCGAAGTTTGGAAGCGATGTAAAGGACTTCGATGCCTGGGGCTGTGCGCCTTAGTAGTTGTGGAGGGAGTGGGCCAGCCTACGAGATGCCCGGGGTCATTGAGTACCGGACCGGATGCCTGCCTTGGGGCAGATGAGGTCACCGGATGCCTGCCTTGGGGCAGATGAGGTCACTGGATGCCTGCCTTGGGGCAGATGAGGTCTAAGTCAGGCGCGAGCCTTGGGGCCGGCCTTGGACTAGGATACAGACTAGGTTAGGCTTGTGCCTGGTGCCGAAAGTGGAAAAAGAACAGAGATTCCTTGAAATTTCCCAGGGTGTTGGGGACTTTCGATGCCTACTGGTTATACTAGTTCAGCAGAGGGTGTTGGCAACATGAAGCAAATAAAATAATAAATAATAAATAATAAAAATAATAATATAATAATAAATAATAAATAATACAAAATACAAAATAATAATATAAATAATAAATAATAAATCACTTAATAATAAATAATAAAAATAATAAATCATAAATGATATTTAAAAATATACAAGAAAATAAATAAAATAATAAAAATAGTAATAACTACACTAAAAGCTCTAAATAAGAATAAATAGTAATAAAACAAAGAAAGCAATAAAAAGAATCAAGAAAGCTAAAAAATCAAAAGAAAAGTAAAAAATCAATAAGGCTAAAAATCAAGTTGCATGTAGACACATGGAGTGTGTGCATGTGGTTCCCCATCCAATGTTGTTCTATTTAATAGATGGTGAGGAAGATGAGAGACATTCTTGCATTCTATCATTCCGAGATTCTACCTTTCATTCTCTTGGGAGAATGGTATACTAAGACTTAGGACCACTGGCAGTAGTCGTTGATTGAGGGCTCGGGGGTGGCCAGTTGTAGCAGAATTCTGCACAATTGAGCCTACGGTTGGGAGGAGAGTCGTCCCCAAAACCTTGTTGCGGTAAGCCTATTTCTACCACAAGTAAGTTCAGGTAAGCGTTTAAATTTAATGTTAATAAGTTAATTAGATATCCGTTTTTGGGCTGTTACATGACAATTATTTAGTATAAATTTTCTATGTTTTTCTTGCATATTTTTAGTGAATTTTTTTAATAGTATTTTTTATCCTAGTTAAAATAACTTTTTGTTATCAATCACTTTTTGCATAAGAGGCAGGTACTAAGTAGCAATGTTGCATATTACACGTGTTCATTTTGTATATCCATTGAATAATTTACTTACATTCCAAGCTTTTCTCACGCTTTCAAAGGATAGAATGTCGTTAAATCTGAAGGGTTTTGCAGGGAAATTTTCAAAATGGATGGATGAAAAGGCAGAGGTCGATTCAACCCTAAATTTCCAAAGCTTGACACTTGTGTGATGGGATATCTTATAGTTATACCCTGTACAAATGGTATGGGAACCTTTTCATCTCTATGTTCATCGTCCCTTTTTCTTCTTCTTCTTTTTCAAATTTGTTTTTAAGTTCTTATAGTTGTTTTGGTTTTTTTATGCTATTATCTTTAATTCAAATATTGTTTGTATATTAAGTAGCTTAGCTATATATATTTAGTTTATATTAAATAGCTTAGCTATATAAATTAAATAGTTTATAAATGTCAATAAACATCAAATAAATAAAATTAAAATCATAAAATAATTAAATTAATTTCTACTTTATTATTTATTATTTAATATTATATAATATATTATATATATGTTATATTTATATAATTAATACTCTATATATATATATATATATATATGAAAAAAAATGTAATAATATTTTTAATTATGGAAATTCACTTCCATTGTATCATGGAGATTCGTAACATGTAAATAGGTTTTGAGGAAACATCATGGAGATTCTTAACCTGTAAATAGGTGATGAGGCAACACCATGGGTTAATGTCTTGACATACTAATCCCACATGCCCAAAAAATTATAACTCCTTCATATGATACATGTCGATATGAAAAATTTGAAGGGTTTCAGGAAATGGGTCTGCAATGTGGTGTTTTCCATGTGGTAAATGAACCCTGGCAGTCTTAGCGCAAAGCTTCTGCGTTTTTGTGTTTGAACTAATCTATTCTATGACGGTCGACCAACCTACAGAGGTGCAAACCTAATGGTTCTACTATCTGGTCCTATGGAGGATATTTTTTACTACTCTTTTGATCCTACTAATTTTGATTTGATATGTTTAAAAGAGCTCTATAGAGGATGGGGAAACAACTTGCATATCCATGTCAAGTGATTCGGTAATCACTCAACCTTGGGGCCAAGACTTGGAAGAGGACACAAGGGTTTTCTCATATGGGTGTCTCAACGAACAAGTTGGGGGGATTCCTTTGGTGTTTGAATCTATTCTCATGTCGGGGGTTTTGGCATTAGGGTTTTCATCGTGTTTTGACCATGTTTTCAGCGCTTCTATTGTTGGTCTATTGCGAGGTCAAATTTTTTGTGGCTTACTTAGTCTTGAACAACATTAGGTTGATGTGATTACTTCTCTAGGTTTTGATCTTACTCTAGATGTCGGTCTGCGAGAGGAGACTTTAGGTGGACAGTTTACAAGTTGCATTGGGTCAAGGTCAGATGGCATCCCCATCGAAGACATTTCACTGAGTTTCATGGGGGAAACTATAGTTGGGAAAATAACACAGAACTCGTGCTTGTTGGAAAAGAGGGTGAGCCGCCAATTAATGGTGGTGCATAGGTAGAGACAAAGGATATCGTTGATGTTTAAGCTAACCCCAAAGGGAAACATAGCTCTTGAAAGAGGAGGAAGAAAACCAAGTGTGTGAAAGTGAAGTGTGACAACCAAAATCTATTTTTAGGGGAAGATCTGTAGTTGGGGGAGGTGATGTCCATGGTGGAGAAGGTGGTGGTCGGCAGAGATAGGGGTCAACACTTCTCACTGGAATTTATGCGAAAATGGGTCAACAAGCAATGGGGTAAATGTTTGGATATGATTCCATTGGTAAGTATTCTAGCTCAAGGATGGTTTATGTTTCATTTTGGCTAGTCTAAGGCCGCCTCATGGGCTCTAGGTAAAACCTGATGTATTGATTCATCTCTTATTATGTTGAAACGTGGAGTTCCCTTTTTTATCATAGTCGAGAAAGGCCCAACAATGCATTGATATGGGTTTGATTGCCTAGTATACCTTCCCAATTGTGGTCTCTAAATATTTTTAAGGCTACTGGAAACAAATTGGGGGTTTTCTAAGATGTTGATAAGTCATTTTTATCCTCAAGTAAAATGTCTTTGGCTCAAGTGTTGGTCACTTTGGATATGAGAGAGAGTTACTTGTGAGTTTTAATTGTGTTATAGGGGTCTCACCCATCATCAAAAGGTGGACTATGAAGGAATCCCCTTCAGATGCCACAAATGTCACAAGTATGGGCATGTGATGAAATATTGCTCCCTTCCATATTTAGGAAAGCGAGGGATGGGGAATTCATGCACTGATCAAAAAAGGGGGTCGCTGGAGGATGTAGGGGGTTTTACAAATGAGGTGCACTCTTCTCCTATTCAATGGTTAAATCAAATGGTGGAAAAATTGAAGGACTCTAAATTCAAAGCTATGGATGTCGCTACATTTGAACCGGATCCTTCTGGAACTGACTTTCCTAACACTCCTTCCTCGTCGGTCATCACACCTCTGTGTAGTTACCCTCCTCTTCAATATGTAAATAATTTATTCAATTCATTCATTAGTTTTGAAATACATCCAGGAAAAAACTTTGTCCATCCTTTCTCTTGTAATGTCACTCTTCCCCTTTCCGTGATCACAGATGTTTCTTTCTCTTGTCCCATTGCAAAACCTTCTTTCCCTTCTTTGGGTGTTGGAGGACTCTTCTGAATCTCTCTCACACTAAAACTTACAACCTGTACACACAGAGGGAGAAACCTTCCCTAACATTGGAGGCCTTGGCCACTCATCTCTTATAAATCCTAGGGGTCGATCTCAGGGGAGAAAAACCCACATTTCAAAGACTAAACTAAAAGCTCGATAAAATGTTTTTAGCTGGAAATAGAAGTCTGTAGTTGGGGTACTTAGAGTGGTGTATGCCCCTGAGGGGACTCTGACATGATTTTATTATCCTTTAATTATAGGGGCCTAGCTAGCTCGTCTAAAAAGTTAGCTTTACAAAGAATGGTTCAGTTTGAGAATCCAAATATTTTATGTCTCTAGGAAACATTTGGAGGATGGGATAAGGTTTTCCAAGTGTTGGAGTCCTTTTCCCAAGGTGGTGAATTTTTTACATGGATGTAAGGGTGAGATTTGGGGGAATTTCTCTAGGATTTAATAAAAAAAAACCATCAAATTCAATGGTTCCTAGAGGTCGATTTGATCCTGGGGGGAAATATTTTCTCCTCTGGTTTGGGTATGGAGTTCAAGTTGGTTAAAACTTATGGACCATGTCATGAAAGGGTCCCTTTCTAGAACCATATGATGGGCAAATAATTTATGAAAGTTGACAATTTGGTGATAGGGGTACCCCAATTTCACTATCGGGGCCTCTGAAATCTAGGGTCCTAGAGCCCGGGTCAATTCCCTCTCTCATTTTTTCACACATTTTTTGTTGGGTGTAAGCTTATTGATGTGAACCTAATAAAAAGTAATCCTACATGGAGGAACGAGCATTCGAGAGAAGAGATGGTAATAAAGCATCTGGATTTATTTTTAGTGGTAGAATCCTTAATGAAAAGGGTCGCCCTATTTAGGCAATGGATTGGAATAGGTGGTGAATCAAACCATCACCCTTTATTACTGGAATTGAAAGGGGGATTGATTAAACATGCTATCTATTTCAAATTTAATGCCTCCTCGCTTAAAGATGAGGATTTTCATGAGCTAGTATTCAAAAATTGGGTTCCATACAACCTTGATAAGGATGGTAATATTGCTTCTCAATTTCTATAAAACTTAAAGAGGGTTACATAAGCTACATTGCAATGGTCTATACTTAAGAAAATGAAGTAAGATTAATAGCTCAAAGCTATTGAGGAATAACTAGGGAGACTAGAGGTGTCGAAATGGGGAGGTTATGTGTTAAAGGATTCCAAGTAAAGAATCTTTTAGCTTGAGGCTTGAGGCTTCCAAAACAAGAATATTGGGAGGGAAAAATGAGAAATGGATATTGAAAAGAAAATTTACATGGTTGTAGAGTGGTGATGAGAATACTAATATTTTTCAAAACTTTTCTAAAGGGTGAAAAGTTGCCAACACCATTTGGGCTTTAAATAACCTAGAAGGAGGGAGAGCTACTTTCTTTTAGGAATTAGCCAGGTTGGGGAAAAGATACTTCTATAATCTATATAAAGTGCTCATGGAAGCTCTAATCACAGAAGTGATCCTATTGTCATAGTTTTCCCTCGCTATTTTAATGATGAAGAAAACCATATATTAATGGACCCTATGACTGATAGTGAGTTGCAAGGGGTCCTTCATACTTTCCAGAAGGACAAGAGTCTTGGGCCTGATGGATGGTTGGTTGAATTCTTTCTTGGACTCTTTGACATTATGGGGGATGACCTACTAATGGCGGTTGATGATTCCATACAATATGGTAGAGTGATAACATATTTTAACTCAACATTTATCACTCTTATTCTAAAAACAGATGACCCCCATTCCTTTGATGACTACAGGCCAATATCTCTATGTAATTGTATTTATAAAGTGATAGAAAAAATAATTGCTAATAGGATCAAACTAATACTCTTTATGAACGTGACTCTGGAGTAGTTTTCCTTCCTAGAAGGATGCCATATCCATGAGGCAATAGGGTTAACTCAAGAAGGCCTTCATAGTTTAAAAATAAAAAAGCTAAAAGGAATTGTGATAAACATTGTTCTATCAAAAACATATGACCGAGTCGGTTATATATACTTCTGATCCTTACACATCTCAGTTTTGAAGTTACCTTTATCAATTGTATCACGAGATGTATAAGCTCGGTCTCATTTGCAATTATCATCAATGGCTCAGCATCAGATTTTCTCCATCCACAACATGGACTATGATAGGGCTACCCATTGTCACCCTTATAATTCCTTCTGGTAGGAAAGGGTCTTAGCAAGCTACTTTTTGAAACCAAAAGAAGGGGGGATCTGAAGGGGATCAATGTAACTAAAGATCTTGTCATCACCCACTTACTATGTGTGGACGATATCCTTTTATTCTATGATGGTTCTAGGAGAGATATAACCTCTATCAAGACAAGTCTTGAGATTTTTTAGATAGCAAGTGCTATGCAAATGAATGTTCAAAAATATATTACCACACCCCTTTCCCTATATGTGGATGAATCCAAAAATGTTCAAACCCATTTTCCCTTTCATTCTAATAATTTTTATGATGGAATAAAGTACCTTGGATTTCAATTAAAACATAATTATTATAGGAAAGGAGAATGGAAATTTCTACTAAAGGTGTGGAGTTTCAGATGGCTTTCCAGAGCTGGCAAGTTGGTACTTATCAAATTACTTCGGGAGGCCATCCCTGTATAATGGATTCCCTTATCAAATTTGTTCGTGAGGCCATTCCTAAAGTTGTTTTAAATTTGATTCACCAATTGTGTTGTAGGTTTTTATGGAAGGTACAAAATAGGAAATTTTCCTTCCGTCGGCCAGTTGGGATAAAATCGCAGTGCCAAATGCTTGGGGGGGTTGGGGCATCAATAAAATTCCTTTAATTTTGAAATTATTGGCAGGAAAAAAGTGGAGGAGACTACTCTCCACAAACTATCTCTAGACCACAGTGGTGCACAAGAAGTATATATGGTTGTTTTCCATTGAAGGCCAAACTAGATCCTCTGATAATAAAATTTCAAATGCTTCAATGATTTGGAAGGTGTTGAAAATATTGAGAAGGGGGGTGAATACTTATTTCTTTCAATTATTATTTTATGCCAATTAACATTTTTTATCACAATAGTAAACCAAAACACAAGAGATAGAACAAAAATAATTGTATTGATAAAAAATGTGAGGACTCCAATCCTCTTGTACAACAAATTAGGCTCCAACATGTACAACAAAATATTAGAATTTTCTAAGGCTCCAACCTTCAACAGATCCAAGCTCCTACTTGGTCATAATGAGGACTCCATTCCTCTCAACAACTTCTAAGCTCCAACTTGGTCAAAAATAAGGACTCCAATCCTTTCAACAACTCCAAGATCCAACTTGGTTTAATAAAAAACTTTACAAAAGATACTTCAAAAATTCTTCAAAATGTCTTCAATAATGATCCAAGATTGCCTCCATTAATGCTTCAACAAGGTTTCTCCAAAGATGTTTTTAAATGCTTCAACAATCCTACCCCAAGGGTGCCTTCAATAGGTATGCACAATAGATCCTCCTCAAAAAATTCTTCAAAATTCTTTAGTTGATCTTCAAAGTGCTCCTTCAAGTCTTCAAATATATATTCAACAATAACCTTCAAAAATGATCCATGGATGAATACTTCAATAGATCTCTAGAAGTGCTTCAAAACTACTTCAATAAGCCTAAAATGTATGCTCAAAACAACAAGGGTCTGTAAATTGTTTCTAGTATAAGGCTAAAAATGTCTTCTAATAAGTCTCAACAGGTCCATAAAAATTACTTGTCACAATTTTTTTCTCAAGGAAGGATACTTATGCTCAAATTATTTTCGAAAAGTCTGCTCCAAAACCAAGTATATCTACTCAACATGTCTGATCCAATAAGCACAAAAAAATTGGTACTTCTTGGTGAGCCCTGGTATTGCACCAAGAATGTTGAAACTCCTAAGGGATCCTCAACTAAATTTATCAACCTGGGGTTCATACAAACTTAGAGGTGATAGTGCTATATGCACATCATACAGGATTCCACTCATACCACCCTCAGTTATGACATTAGATCAAAAGTTCTCAGAGACCATTCCTCCTACTAGATTAAAATGAAAGATTGTTGATAAAGGTACAATTGGAAATTATTTCTAGTTATGAAAGTGCAAATGTCATTGACTCAACTTGTAAATGCTAACTAATCAATTCACGAAAGGTCAAAGGTTAATCTACTTTCAGAAAGAAATATATTTTATCTATGCAAAATATATCAAACAACCAAATCTACTTCCAGAAAGAAAACTATATTTCCTTGCATAATTCATCAAACTACCAATCAGAATTGCATGTACCATCTACCTAGTTCACATTTGCTTATAAATCAGTAACCTACTTGCATCATACTTGTGATAAAGAAACTAACCCTACAATTCTTTTGCAATGAAGAAAAGGAAGGGTTGGAGTAGCCTAGGAGCTTCCCTTGATCATAAAATCACAATTGGGGGTCATTATTCATCTAAATTAATTCAAAGTTGCAGTAGGGATCAAAACTGATGGAGGAAAGTGGTGCTATAGGTTTTCTTTAGGTGATTTCTATAGGAGGCTTGTAATGCTATAGGAGGTCATATGAGTGGCTCTTGGAGGTGAAAATGATGTATTGAGGGTATGGAGAGGTGGATGGAAGTTGATGCAAATGGAGGGAGGCTTTTTTAAGCCCCTAGACAAGCTCAGGACCTCTCATAGGCCTAGCTTTCACTAGGATGAGTGCTCTCAATATACTAGGAAAAATGACTTATAAAACAGGGTTTTGGGACATAATTTGGAGGTGGAAAGAGAATATGGAGCTCCAGATGGATGTGGTAAAGGTTCCCTCCCCTGCAGATCAACACATCCCTACAATCAATCATATGCATGCATCCTTTTATCATTAACAAAATGTGATAACTTATGATGGAAAATATGAGTTGAATTTAAATAATATCTACTTTATTCCATAACACTAATCTAATCACTAAACTAACTTCTAAGCTACAGAAAGAAAATGTAAAACAAGACAAGTAAAATTAATCTATTTCCAAGGAATCATAAACATAATATTTTTGGACTGTGGTTGTGAATCCTTTCGCTCATTCTCCCACAAGAGAGTTGATGTAGAGGTTGCAACCATAGGTTTTCATAGATTAATCTCTACTAAAATGCAAAAAATATGAAATTCTTGGAATCAAGAAGAAACATAAGTACAAAAAAGAGGGACCAAAGCCTCTGGGTTGGGCCGAAACCCAAGGGTCTCAGCCCTATGAAACTAACTCATATTCATCTTAAAATCCAACTTCTCATTATCAAAAAGTGCAGGTCCAATACATCACATTAAGCTCAAAGTAATAATGTCAAGCTTCAAGCTCAATAGCTACACCTAGCTGAACAAAAACTTTGAATCCTAATGAGCTCTTTTTCAAGTTTATTTATAGAAAAAGGAAATTGAAGAAACTTCCTTGAAAGTTGGAGTGGTTCCCTCGTTGATCTCGAAAATAGTGAATCTTATCCTTTTTGAGCTTCACTTGGACTACGAGTCACTCTGTTGCCAATGAATTCAAACTAGTGAGAAAGGATATTGTGATCCCAAGCCGAGCTTAGGGAGTTAAGGAGGTGGATAAACCCCCTAGATTATCTCCTAGTTGTCTCCATCAAGCCCTTGCATAGTAATAGCCTAAAAATTTCTTATTTTTCCTACAATTAAACCACATTAGGCCACATACTATGACAAACACCTTTTACTCCTCTTACTAAGTATAATAACAAAATGTGTGAATCAATATGTGAGAGAGATAGTTTTAAGGTTGGAGGATGGCATAATGATCCTCAAAATATACCTATTGATGGGATTCATCATCACCCCCCTTCTGAAGGTGTTGCTCATCCTCTGAGAAACTCAGTCATCCATGTGAAGCTATTTCATAGCCCTGGTGGCCTCCCTGATATCCCATAGCTCCTCAGATGGTGTGCCCTCTTGTGGGTAAAAACCTACATTCCTCTTTATCTTTGTTCACTCCTTCTCTTCTGCTTCATATCTTCCTTCTTGTAAGCCTAGCAGCAAGGGTGGATTGAGTTTGAGTCCTATCCTACATGATCCTCTTATACAATGTTGTTCTCTTCAAGGCATTTTATCCTTTCAGGAGAGTGATATTCTCTGATCCATGGGCTGTGGGGTAAGGCATACCATCTTCTCTGGAAGGCTTGTAAACTTTTTGTTCCCAACATCCTAAATGTGTTTTCAAAGTGTAGAATGTCTTGCTCCTTGGTATTAATGTATTTGGGTGCTAAAGAAGAATCATTTGATATGAGGTTATGATTTCTAATGACAACCTTAGGGCTCAATAGCTCTACTCTGGTATACAATGGCTTATTCTCCTCTTTTTCCATTACCTTTTTCACCTCCTCAGCTCTTATCTCCTCATGAGTCATCCAGGATGCTAAATCCATCAGCTGCATACCTCCCAATATTGAATTGGGATCCCAAAAAATCATATTTGTGAAAGTGAGGTTGTTCATATAAAATTCAGCCAATTTTTCCTTGTCTTCCATGTTGGTTTGGTTTCAAAACTCAATAAACTGTTTGTAGTTCTGAAAAGGCAGATATCCATATTGTGCCAATTCTTTTATTTGGAACTGCATCCACTGTTATTTGAGAATTAAAGCATAAGACTTTGATGGTTGTTTTCATTTCAGAGCTTCCATAGAGAGACTTGTCGTGGTGTCAAGTTGTGTTTCTTTCTCTTGCAACCTCTCTCTCAACCTTGTGTTTTTGTTGGTATTTCCTCCTTCATAATGGGTTCCTTCATTCTTAAATCACTTAACTCTTTTCCCATTTCAATGACCTTCTCTTCCATGAGGCCTACATCCTCCACATTCTTAGATCTAGCAATTTTCATCCACCTGTGGGTTCTACCTCTCTTTATCTCCAGCTCATAAAGGAGTGGCATTGCAAACTTTTCAAGGATAATCCTTCCTCCTTCAATAAATTTGTAGTAGGACCGTAAGCTAGGTTGTGGGATAGGTTCTTGGAGCTCTTGTAGGTATTTTACAACAGTATTTGAGGTGGTGGCTTCCTTTTTTAACTCTTTCTCGTGCTCATGTAGCTTCCCCTGTCCTGCCTGTAGCAGACTCTGCCCCTCCTATAGCAAACCTTGTCTCTACTGTAGCAAACCTTGATCCTCCTGTAGCTTCTCTTTTTCTTCTTTCTCAAAGGCAAATTATGTCCTTGGCTTCTTGAAGGTGATTAACCTAGAGGTAGGCCTACTCATAGGTGTTATAGGTGACTTGGTTTTGGTTTTATGAGGAGTGACCCCCTCAATCTTTCCTTCACTAGGTCCTATTTCTTCCTTTTTGCTTGGTGACTCATCAATAATTATAGCAACCTTTGTAGGAGTTTGTGGCTTCCCTTGTCTAATTTTAGTGCTCTTCCTGGTTCTGAAATACATTTGACTTGGTCTTGATTTCTTCCTCTTGGGCTTGACACGAGTTCCCAATGTAGCTAATGTTGTTGCTACTTCCTATTCAATATCTTATGCTCCTTGGGGTCGAGAAGTCCTCAATTTTTACGATTTCTTCTCCTTTATTCTTCCCCTTTCCTCCTTTCAACTTTGCTTCTCCTTCCTCTATCTCTGCTGCTTATTTTTCCTCTATTTTTCTTTCTTCCTCTTATGTTCTTACTATGTCTTCCTCCTTTGTCTTTTCTCCTTCTTCTTCCTCTATCTTTCCTTCTCTTCCTCCAATACTAGGGGTTGGAATCTCTCCTGGTGTGGGGGCTTGGGTTTCTATGAAAGTCTCCTTATCCATGTCCTCAAATTTGTTCCATATCACATGGATCCTCAAGTGGTTCAAAGCATCCACCACTATCAACTTAATGAGGCCATGTGAGCTAAATGTTGGTGTTTTCCTTCCCTCTCTTTATGAGTCATTTCCACGATTAACTATAGGAGGAAGTGGGGGACATTAAGTCTTTGAGGACAAGGTAATTCTGCTTTGAATCTCAGATCTTGGAGCAGCTTGAAGTGGTAGGCATAAACCACACTCAATCATCCTTCACAAGATATGTACTTGAGGATATGGTAAGTTACCTCATCCCAAGGGTATGGTAAACTTTCTCTTCTCACTCCATTATTGTCTTCTGCAGGCTTCTCTTTTGAAAGGAAGAAGTTTTCCCTAGTTGTGACGCTTACTTGTTTGCCTTATTTTCTCTACCTAACTCCTAGAGGAAAGGTGGTCATTATGCTTATGGTTTAAATATTCAGAGAGATGGCCATCCCTCTAACAACAATTGTAGCATTGTCTTCCTCTTGAGAGTGTAATGCCATGGAAAATTCATGGGCAAGATCATCATCATACCCCTTTAGCAACTCAAAGAATCCCAACCATTGGTGTCTTCTGAAGATGTCAACTATGGCAAGGTGTTGGTGAATTCTCCTGGTGTATGAGGATTCCCTTCTATTAAATCCTCCCTCATATGTCTTCTCTATTTCTCCTTGACACTATATAGGTTTGGAATTCAAAAAAAAATCAAATCATCTCAGTGGTGAAAGAGTTTAAAGTGCTTGGTAGTAGTGAGGAAGAAGGGTGCTCAAATTGATATTGACCAAACTATTTTCTCTTTCGTTAACCACAAAAAAAAAAAAAAGACCTCCTACTGATCAATTCACTATTATAAGCTCTTAATTTCAAGCAGACTTCACATGCAATTAGGTGCAGAAACAAGGAAGGAGGGTGTCTCTTACTTCTTGTCAGAGAAATTTTGGGTGTGCATGAAGGTTTCGAGACAATATCGAGCCACTATGACTCATTTTTCTCCTCCCCACTCCTCCTATAGCTCCTCTTGACCCTCCTATAGCAATTGCAGGATTGCCTATAGCTTTCTCCTGTAGCACTTGCAGACATGGTTCAAAGCTCCTCGGTGGCACCCTAGGTTGTTTGTTGCACTATCTTGTCCTTCCTCTACCTATTTTTGGAATATGTGATGGTGTAAAATATGTCGAGTTAGAACATAATATCCTCTTTTGGTTAAAATATTAGATTGGTCTAGTGACTTGGCATTAACACGGGTTTCCTATTTCGGATGGTTTTCTCCACGAACTGTAATCATGTCTCTCTCCTTGTGATTATCTCCCCACTCTTCAAGGAAATCACTTCGTTTTGAGTTGAAATTTCCATGTTACATGTGTAACTTGGCTTAGACTTGAGTTTACTACCCGAGGGTGGCCAAGTTCACTGGCCAACTATAGCCTATTAAAACACCTTTCCTCGCTCAAAACACTTTTTAGTCATTTTATGCATAGGGAAGAGGTTAGGGTTTCCATACCTGAGCCTACCTGTTGATGAAACTATTGTAGAGGTTTACATGTTGGAGTTGGACCATAAATCATTATGATCAAGTGAGCTGACTTCTTTGACTTGTTTCATGTGAATGTCTTCATTCTTGGTGATACCTTGACTACTTCTTTTGTTGTGTGTCTACAGGTACCTCTTCTGATGTCCAAGCTGCTACTGTTGGTGGAAATTCTCCCTGAGAATGATGTTTCTCTTCATAATTGCAAATAATGCTCCATCATCCCTTCTAGTAGTGAAGAAAATGATATCACTTATTCTTATTGTGGTTGCACAGGCTGCTACAAGAGGAGTTTCTTCCTGTAGCAGCCTTTTGATCCCCCCCTTGAATTATTTATTTTGCATGAGGGAGATGATGAAAATCCATGAGGAAATGGTTGGACTCATGAAGGAGTAGTGTATACACTGTAGAAATAGAAAATAGTAGTTTCTGTGTGTGTTTTTTTTAAGGTTAGGACAGAGTGGAAAATTTGATCAAATTCTTCGTGAAATCGAGTGGATGGGTGATGGATGGATGATGGAAAAATCATAGGAGGACCCTATTTATCATTTAATAGAGTTATAATGGCCTTTTGGGTTTTTCTCCTCCTTGGTTCTCCCTCCTATAGCTCCATGAGTTCCTCCTTTAACATTACAGACCTCTTGTAGCAGTATAGGTCCTTCCTATAGCATCACAGAGAGCATGTGAAATATGAATTTATTGATAATGGGATGGTGGAGAGATATATTCATATGAATCGAGAGGATGGATATGAGGTATATGGATGAAGGTATGGATGATAGATTGCAGGTTTTGACCTGTAGCCATAAAATTTTCCACTATGTACAATCCTGCAAAACAAGAGAAAGGTTAGAAAACATTATATAAGCTTCTTCCTTGTTCTTCTTTTCCTCTCTTTTCTTATTTTCTTCTTTTTTCTTGAGACACATAGGCTGCCTCAGAGAAGGTTTTTGACCTGCATGCCTCCCCTAGGTGCCTCAAATGAGGCTTTCACCTAGGGATATTTATTTTTTCTCTTTTTTTCTTTTTTAATCCTGGGTTGCCTCAGAGAGTTTTTCAACCCTAGAGTTGGCCTCAAATGCCTCATAGAGGTTTTCATCTAAGCCTTTTTATTTTATTTTTATTTTTTTCAAATTTCTAGAAATGTTATGGATTGGAAGCTATGAAACTCCTAATCACATTTAATTCCTCTCTAATTGAACTAATAAATTCTTCCTTGGACAAAGGTCTCCCATAGCTTCAACCTATAACCATTTACAAGTAAGGGAATTCCTTCCTTGTCAATGGTTCTGATATGGATAGATCCATTTTCATGACACTTTTCTACTAGGTATGGACCCAACCATCTTGTCATTATCTTCCCATTAAAATATTTGAACCTAGAATCATATAACATGGCCCGATCCCACTCTTGAAAAGTCTTTACCTTGATATGTTTTTCATGCCAAAACTTCCTTTGCAGTTGTATGATTTCAGTGTGTAGGAGAGCTTGCATTCTGAACTCATCTAAGCCATTCAGTTGGAGCAGTCTTTCTTGTTTTGTTGTGGTGACATCTAAGTCCAAATGAGCTTCCATTCTCAAAGTGTTATGTTCAAAATCTATAGAAATCAAAGCCTTCTTCCCATAATCCAAGTCATATGGAGTGAATACAGTGGTAGTTTTCCAAGTGGTATTTTAGGCGCAAGCGGCCTATACTAGTCTCTCTGCCCAATCTTTGTTTTTGTTTCTAACAACCTTGGTGAAGATACTCTCTAATGCTTTGTTTGTGACCTCTAATTTCCCATTTTCTTGAGCATGATAGGCAGTGGATGTCTTGTTCTTGATATGGTGATGCCCCATGATATCTTCAATCAAATTGGATGTGAATTGTGCTCCTTGATCAGTGACTACCTCCCTTGGATACCCAAATTGTAGAAGATGTTTTCTCTTAAAAAAAATTCCACTTTTTTCTCAGTTTCTCCTTTGAATTCCTTTGTCTATACTCACTTTGTCAAGTAATCGATGCACACAATGATGTACTTTTTCTATCTTGTTGGTCGATAAATTGGCCTAATGAAATTGATGCCCCACTTGTCAAATGGATCTAAAGTGCCTTGAGGTTGTAGGGGAATTTCATCCCTAGGTGTGGGTTTTCCCATCCTTTGGCACTGACCACATCTAGTGGTGTATCTCCTTGTATATTAATGTAAAGTGGGCCAATAGTAACCAACCTATAAAACTTTAAATGTTTTCCATTTTGTAATAAAATGGCCTCCACAAGGTCCATCATGACATGCTGGGAGGATGTCAAATACCTCCTCTTCTCTTACACATCCACTCAATATCTAATCTAGTCCCAATCTAAAAATATTTTCCCCCAATCCAAGTGAAAAGAGAGCTTTTCCTTATTTTCTTTATTTCTCCCTAGATGATAGATGAGGGAACCTCCCAACAACCAAATAGTTTTCTACATCAACAAACCAAGGAGAAAGCACCGATATGGAAAAGAGGTGCTCATCTGGCAGTTGATCATCCACCATCTCTTCATTACCTACAGGAAAGCTTAACCTAGGCAAAAAATATGCAACCACATTTTCTTTCCCTGGTTTGTTAATAATAGTCAAATAAAACTATGTAATAATAAAAACCACCTAATTATCCTAGCATTGACTTTAGGCTTGTTCATCAAATATTTAATGGTTGCATGATCAGTATGAACAAAAGTTTGGTACCCAATGATATAGTGCTTGAATTTGTTTGAAGAATGTACTACAACTAAGAGTTATTTTTTAGTGACAGTGTAATTCAACTCAACTTTAGAAAAATTCTTACTAATGAAATAAATAACATAAGTCAACATATCCTCTACTTGTCCCAAGGCTCCCCCCATAGCTTTATATGATGCATAAGTATGGATATGGAAAGGCAATGCCCGATTAGGACCCCTTAGGATGGGTGCAGTGGTCATTTTTATTTCAACGCTTCAAGGGCCTCTTGATAATTGTTAGTCCAACAGAAATTTGAATCTTTGTCCAATAAACCAAGCAAAGGTGAATCCACTTTACTAAAGTCTTTGATGAATCTCCTATAATACCCAGCTAGTCCCAACAAACTCTTGACATACCTTTACTTTTGAGGGGTAGGGACCCTTTTGATGATGGAAATTTTGTGTGGGTCAACCTGTATCCCTTCCTTGGATATGGAATGGCTGAGGATAGTCCCCTCATTCATCAATAATTAAAATTTCTCAAGGCTTAGAGAGATTCATTTTGATGCGTTTCTTCAAAACCTTGCACAAATTGGAGAGAGCTTCATGGAAGTCACATCCATAAGGAGTGAAATCATCCATGTATATTTCAATAGGGTCATGAACCAGTTCAACAAAAATACTTAAAACTTCCCTCTCGAAAGTAGCATGGAAATTGCACAACCCAAATGGAAGAACTATATAAGCAAAGGTACCCCAAGGACATGTGAATGTGGTATTTCCTTAGTCTTCGAGGTTGATCTAGATTTGATTGTACCCACTAAATCCATCGAGGAAGGAGAATAATTTCTTCCCTGCAAGGCCATCTATGAATTGGTTAATGAAGGGCAAAGGAAAATGGTCCTTATTTATAGCCTTTTTTATTTCCCAGTAATCAACACATATTCTCCACTTCCCATTCTTCTTAGGAACCAACACAAGATGTGACACCCTGTTATACGGGAATAGTGTCCACATGGATGTTGTTATTCCCACTAATATGGGTGGCTATCTTAGAAACAAACAATCAAAGTCTACTATTGACTCCTTCTATGAAAATAGATGAGAGGAGAACCAAGAGGGCCAACCTGAGTCTTGCGCTCAATTCCCTCTCCTTCTTGATAGATTTTTGCTGCTCGCTCTTTGTCTGCTTAGCTTCAAAAGGACCTGTAGAATCACAACAACATACTACTATGCAAGAAACAAGGATCTAAATTCACAAATAATGCAGGATCAGATGTACATTAACCATATACAAGCATATAAACAAGTACACCAGAATATGGAAGGAAACAAGAATAGCTTTATTCAGATTAAAATTAGCAAGAGGATTACAACCATGAGCAGCTCTGACCTAGCATCATCCTCCAGCTAAGAAGCCCTTATTTCACCTCAAGCAAAGCAAAATCACCCAACACGATGAATATACACCAGAATACCAACAACACTTCTCTATAAGTTACAAAATTCCAGCCTCTGGATCTCTGTGATGAGGGATCCATATATAGATGATTATAGAGAGGTGAGTCATCCTTTGGGATCTTGATTAGTGTCTTCTCTCTGATAGTTCTTGCTTCCACTTGGAGAATGAAGATCTCTTACTCATCCCTGGTCAAAAATGGAGTGGCAAGTCTCAGAGGGGAAGCTTCTGGAAGATTCCATGATCTTCCACCTCACATTTTGGTCCCTGCCATTTGTCCATTCCCGACCAATGCACCCTACAGAGGAGAAAAACAGTATGCATCGCACCCTGTACATTGGGAAGGTGATATGCATCGCACCCTCTGCATGGAGCTTTCAGTATGGTCCAATTTTGACCATTTATGAGC
>APFE030900238.1:0-10531 GCA_000404065.3 Pinus taeda | reverse complement strand
ACAAGCTTCTAGAATGCTCTAGAAATGACCACAAGTAATTTTTTTAAGATGAAACTCGCGCCTTTTGACCTTTACAGGAGTACGCACCCATCCCTTTACATACAGAGCGTACAAGTACACAGGTATTGTGAACTTGGGTTGCGTACACGCAAGTAAGGTTGAGAGAAACTGTGTACCCAGAGATAAAATAGATTTTTAAAGAATTTCTCTCTTTCTTGAAGTTTGACATGGAGAGCAGAGGTATGAGACTTGCCAAGGAGGATAGTATGACAGTTGATGGAGCCATACTAACTACAAATAGTCATGGTGACAAATTTTAGTGTAACACAAGGCTACTTGGTCTACGGTGTTCTTGACACCTCCAAGGAGCTTCAATCCCCAGCTAGAGCCAATGTTAGTGTCAGTCAGTTCAACGTGTCAACAGTGATCAAATATGCTCTTACAAGGTGTTGTTAGGGTGTCAAGTCAAATTTTTTTCATTTCAATGAATCTTCAAATAAAAATTTGGTCACTAGATGTTGTGTCTAGGTCACTGCTACTCCCTTCAATTACTCATGATCTTCATCACTCATCATGGTCATTGTCTTATTCAAGGTATCATATATTCATTTAAATATCTTGGGTCATGAAAAGGTTAAATTCCTCATTTTAGGTCATGGTCTAGGGTTTCACTCCATGTGTCATCATGATACCGTATGGCTAAACAAAAACATGTCCATCATGTGATTTAGTGGGTAAAGGGATTTAGCAGCTTAGGGAAAGAAAAATAAAGGTAAAGGTAATGTATTATTTCAAATAAGACAATGTTTCAATACGCTACCTCGTGTCATCATTTCTCATAGGGACATTTATGCTTCAAAATAATTTTCTTCCCAAATGTAGAAGAATTCTACAAAAGTTAAGGAGGTTTTGTCAATTATAATCCCTAGATCAAAAACCTCCTTCAGTTTATGCACAGATGTTATGATTTCAGAGAAATACCCAAAATACACTTGCAATGGGAGAGTTGTTACACTTCTGGACAACTTGACTTCAAGATAGTTTTTCAGTGATTTGGAGTAGGTGTTTGCAATATTTAAGGACTTTATTTGTAGCAAACATCCTAATTATTCTAATGGTACCTTATAGTCATGATTTGGATTAGAGGAAGGCATCCAAAAGTTCTATGCAAGTTGGTGCTTCACTTTTGTTAGAGACACCCTGAGTTTTTTGAATGGCCTTGGGAAAAACAATTTTTCTCCCTGCTGGATTGTCTGAATTACATTCATGGTGAGTCCATCTTGGACCAGACTTCAAGATATTTCCAATGAGATATCAAGTTCGCAATTTGGAGCCGTTTAAGGCCTCCAAAAGCTAGTTGGAAGACAGTGCTACGCTTATGTGAACTGCGTTGCACTTCTGGAGGTGGCGCTGCGCTTTTGTGAACTGTGTTGTGCTTCTGCCAACAGCACTGCACTTGGGACAGAGTAGCCCAAAACTTGCCAAAACTCACCCAAAATTCAAACTTAATATTGCATTCCTATACCTTACTCTTCTAAGTTGATCAACAAGTAAGTACCATCATCTTACTCACTCTTTTCCTTTGGCAAAGTAAGTACAAATGTGAGTTTTCTTCATCTAGGGTTTATGAGAAATTTCATGTTGCAAAGTTAGTGTAAATGATGGTTTTGTTAGTTATGGCGTGTAAAAATTGTAAATTTGTCATCTTATACCTCTGCACATGTATAAATCACCCTATCATTCACTAATTAACTCATCTACCCTCAATTTACCTCACCTTTACACAAACCCTAGCTCATACCTATCATTTTGGACAATTTCCTAGTAGGATTGTTTTTAAATTCTCCTACTCTTTTCTCTCTCTCATTTCAATCCATTCAAACTTCCTAAGTTTTCTATAACCCCTATCCATCTCCCAAAATTCCCCTATCATCATCTCCCTTCCCTAACTCACTCATTTCATGATTTCCTTCCGTGAGCAAGAAAATAGTCAGCTTAAGGCCAAACAACTCATCATATAGAAAGAGAAATCCAAGGTGTTGCAGAAAGAAGGAAAAGGTAAAGCAGTGTTGAAGCCTGGTGAACATGAGGAGCCTGAAAAACAAGTTAGGAAAAAGAGGCCAAGGACCAAGGGACTCAAAAATGCATTGAAGGAGGAGAAAGGACATAATCTGCTAGATGAAGACCTAGATATGGAGGAAATAGTTGCCTTGGAGATCAATGAGGATATAGAGTATTGGATAAGTAAGGTCAATGACCACTTAGAACAGCTTCTTGACAAAGCCAATAGGGATAATCAACTATTGAGCAACATGACCCTTCATTATTAGCCCAGAAATATGATTTGCAACATCAAGTTCAAGTAGTTGAAAGACAAGCTAAAGGAAACCCTAAAGGACAAAAATGAGTGAGATAACTTGGAGATGCTTTCTGAAGCATCCATGGGGGCATTCCATACCTCAAGTTTCACTTCATGACCAATTTTGAAGGTTTTCTCAGCACTTTTGTTTTTTTGAGAATTTTGGTGCCAAATTCAGAAATTGGGGTAGTCACAGAAGCTTAGCGCCTCTCAGGGCTCCACATGACAATTGGCTTATATTTTTGGAAATATTATGACCTCCCCTCAAAACCCATTTCATCAAATTCCTCATATAGGGCTCAAATTTCTAGAGAAAAAAGGAGAAAAAAGGGTCACAAATCATCAATTTGCCACTCTTTTTGACAGGCGCTACGCTTCTGGAGACACCTTGGGAGAATCTGTTTTTTAAGGCTTTCCCATGGGTAATTTTCCAAAATTCAAGGTGTTTTGGAAACTAGACAGGCATGGATAGTTTACCATTCTATCATATATCAATTTGGACTTCACAAAGGCACCTTAAACTGGGTTCAATATCGGCGATCCGCTTCTGCAAATTTCTGAGTTTTTATTTAAAAATGTCACTGTGTAATTTCCTAGTTTTTAGTTTGACTTGGTCAAAGTCAAAACTCATGATGTAATTCTAGTAGTTTGAGGTTAGATGATGTCATCATAAATAAATATACATGATAGGTAGTTTTTATGGTTAATTAGACCTCATAAAGGAAGCAAAATTCAAAACAAAGTCTAAGAAAAGAGTTTGTATTTGACCTTCTCACTCTCACATGTTGGTTGAGAGAATCTTGGAAACAGTGCCACCACCTAGGAATTTGACTCAGGAAGGTGGGGAAGCTGTTTGATTGAGTCTATATGTATCATTTCTCATTTAGAAAGAGGGGTTGGAATTTTGTGGAGAAGCTTGTACCTTATGTTTTCTTACAACTAATCAAGGAGCAGTTGCAGCTATATTTCAGGAATACTTGTTTAGTGAGTCTATGGTGTTGTTTTCCTTTCAGATCAGTTTCTAATTGATGAAATCATCTCTCTTCTCATGTTTTATCTTCTTCTTATGATTTTCCTTGCAGTCACAAATACATAATTCTTAGATTTAATCTATGTTTATGTGGAAAATCATGCTTTTGTTTCTTTTCTTCTATAACTAATGAATCCATACTTATACATGCTCATTATTTTCTCCTAAACTCTCAGACCTATACTACATTGACAAAACCTTAAGTTCACCACAACGAACTGATATCTAGCTCCTCTTTATACCTGTTACTGTACACTTGAGGCCTTGACCTAATTACATGTTCTAATCCCTTGTCTAGCAAATTAAAAAAACCTAAATTCTCAAATACTCAAACAAGACTTGTATATCTAGCCTAAAACCTATTTCTTTTCAATTATTCATTGAAAAATACTTAGAGAGATCTCTCTCTGGTTCAGTAGGGCTAGCTATTGAACTGAAAGCGGTACGAGGTTACCTCTTTCGATCTCCTCCTCATCCTAGGCAATTGTAGGGGATAACATTTTGGTGTTGTTGTCGAGGAACGAAAGATCATATCTTCCCTGGGAAAGAACGAAAAAGATAAGATCTGATTGGTGATGGTGAACAGTGATCAGACAAAAAAAGGTTGTGCATATTTCACCTGGTGACTCCAGTGTCAAAGAATCCAAAGCTTTAGAATTTTCATGGCGGCTCCATTGTTCAAAACCGATAGTTTGAAGAACTTCATGGTGACTTAACTGTTTTCAAGATGGAGTCAACAGCTCGAAGGTATGCTCCTATGAATCAAGTTCATATTCTTGGTTTTCTGAATCATATTTCTTGTATAAATTGGAAAACAGGGCTGCCAAAGTTTAAAGGTCAAGATGTAGAAGATGCTAGTTTTCATTTGGTCAAATTTCATTTTCGTATTCACAGATTAAAGGCTAAGTTTCCTGAAGATTGTCTGATGAATATTTTCATGGCTACCTTGGTAGAAATTGTGAGGAAATGGTATGAAAGTCTACCATCTACTAGTTTATATTCTCTAAAGGATTATCATTCAGTTTTCTTTCAACATTATCAAGGCTGCAATTTTTCCCTACCAATGATGTATAGATGTTGCGAGATTTCTGAAAATTTCGTGAAATTTCTTGAAAATTAGTATGGAGAAGAAGAATTTATGGAAGAAGATATATTAGAATCCCTTAATTATTTTTCCTCCCAACAAGAATTAGCAGTTTTCTCCTTGGATGAAACAGACTGGGATCAAAATAGAGAAAGCCATATTCCTGATATTGAAAATGAAAATCATCAAGCCAATGGATTTCTATAAAACTCGGTGTTCTCCTCTATCTGAAGATGAAATAAATCAGCTCTTGAAAAACCATGTTACAGCCCAAGTTAAGGCATGTTTGTAGTGCTCGCATAGTCAAGATTGTGTAAGAGAAATTCTTCCATTATTGAAAATGGACAATCATGAGACTGATGAAACTATAAAGGAAGTTGTTGTGAGCAAGCCAATTTGTGATGTAGATTTCCTGCAAGGACATCAACTAACAGGGATTGTTTTCTTTCATGAAGATGATAGGGCTGACATGTTTAATAAACTTGAAGAATGTGTTATGTTCAAAGATGATTTAGACTATGAATTGGAAGAATATGAGTCTGAGATAGATAGTATGCTAGAGATAGAATTAGATTTTCTCATGATTGAATAATTTTTAGCCAACACTCAGGTAGCAAAAAATTCATACTTCCCTATGCCTTCCTATGGATCAAAAACCAAGTATTCTTTCATATCAAAATGAAAGGAGTACTTGTATCTTTTTTGCATTTCAAGACAATGTAACATTTCATATTTTTAAGGATCCTTACACTGATTTGTTGCATCCATCTGGGAAGATGAATTTTCTTGTATTTATGGATCATGTGCACATGTTCAGTGGACACTTGGAGTGACCTAGCTTTTGTTTTTTCTGCCTACTAAAGGAAAGTACGAGCATGATTCAAATAAGTAGCCATTTGTTGGATTGGTTACACTAGAGGGATCAGTACACATGATTGTAGATACATCTTCAGTAGATGGGTGGTTATCATCAGGATTTGAAGCCCAAGGTGAAGGCCCTAAGATCCTGATGGTCTGCTACCATAAGTAAGTTCAGTCAATTTGTTTTTTTTATTGTTTTTCAAAGTTAGTTAGTCAATCAGTTTTCAATTTTTGAGTTTGGTCTTTGTATTTTGACTCCATGCCCAATGAAACAAGACTACTTGGTCTACGGTGTTCTAGACACCTCCAAGGAGATGTCATCCCCAGTTGGAGCCAATGTTAGAGCCAGTCAGTTCAGCCTGCCACCAGTGATCAAATATGCTCTTACAAGGTGTTGTTAGGGTGTCAAGTCAAATTTTGTCATTTCAGTCAATCTTCAAATGAAAATTTGGTCACTGGTTGTTGTGTCTAGGTCACTGTTGCTCCCTTCACTTACTCATGATCTTCATCACTCATCATGGTCATTGTCTTATTTGATGTATCATATCTTCATTTAAATATCTTGGGTCATGAAAATGTTAAATTCATCATTTTAGGTCATGGTATAGGGTTTCACTCCATGTGTCATCATGATACCATATGTCAAAACAAAAACATGTCCATCATGTGATTCAGTGGGTAAAGGGAGGTAGCATCTTAGGGAAAGCCAAATAAAGGTAAAAGTAATGTTTTATTTCAAATAGGACAATGTTGCAATACGCTACCTCGTCTCATTATTTCTCATAGGGACATTTATGCTTCAAAATATTTTTTCTGCCCAAATGTAGAAGAATTTTACAAAAGTGAAGGAGGTTTTGTCAATTATAATCCCTGGAACAAAACCTTCCTTCAATTTATGTACATATGTCATGATTTGAGAGAAATTCCCAAACTACACTTGCAATGGGAGAGTTGTGACACTTCTAGACAACATGACTTCAAGACAATTTTTCAATGATTTGAAGCAGGTGTTTGCAATGTTTAAGGACTCTATTTGTAGCAGACATCCTAATATTTCCAATGGTACCTTAAGGTCGTGATTTGGATTAGAGGAAGGCATCCAAAAGTTCTCTGCAAGTTGGTGCTTCGCTTTTTTCAAAGACACCTTGATTTGTTTGAGTGACCCTGGGAAAATCAATTTTTCTCCCTGTTGGAATGTCCAAATTACATTCATGATGTGTCCATCTTGTAGCAGACTTCAAGATATTTCCAACGAGATACCAAGTTCACAATTTAGAGTCATTTAAGGCCTCCAAAAGCTATTTGGAAGACAGCTCTACGCTTCTATGAACTGTGTTGTGCTTCTGGAGGTGGCATTGCGCTTATGTGAACTGCACTACGCTACTACCAATGGTGTTGTGCTTGGGACAGAGTAGCCCAAAACTTGCCAAAACTCACCCAAACTTCAAATTCAATCTTGCATTCGTATTCCTTACTTTTCTAAGTTGATTAACAAGTAACTACCATCATCTTACTCACTCTTTTCCTTTGGCAAAGCAAGTGCAAATGTGAGTTTTCTTCATCTAGGCTTTATGAGAAATTCCATGTTGCAAGGCTAGTGTAAATGATGGTTTTGTTAGTTATGACATTGAAAAATTGTAAATTTGTCATCTCCTACCTCATCACATGTATAAATCACCCTATCATTCACTAATGGACTCATCTACCCTCAGTTTACCTCACCTTTACACAAACCCTAGCTCATACCTATCATTTTGGAAAATTTCTTAGTAGGAATGTTTTTAAATTATTCTACTCTTTTATCTCTCTCATTAAACTCAATTCAAACTTCATAAGTTTTCTATAACCCCTATCCATCTCCCAAAATTCTCCTATCATCATCTCCCTTCCCTAACTCCCTCATTTCATGATTTCCTTCCTTGAGCAGTAAAACAATCAGCTTAAGGCAAAACAACTCATCATGGAAAAAGATCAATCCAAGGTGTTGCATCAAGAAGGAAAAGGTAAAGCAATGTTAAATCCTGGTGAACATGAGGAGCCTGAAAAACAAGTTAGGAAAAAGAGGCCAGGGACTAAGGTACTCAAAAAGCCATTGAAGGAGGAGAAAGGACATAATCTGCTAGATGAAGACCTAGATATGGAGGACAGAATTGCCTTACAGATCAATGAGGATAGAGAGTAATGGCTAAGTAAGGTAAATGACCACTTAGAACATCCTCTTGAAAAATACAATAGGGATAATAAGCTATTAACACACATGGCCCATCATTATCAAACCAGAAATATGATTTGCAGCATCATGCTCAACCAATTGAAAGACAAGCTAAAGGAAACCCTAAAGGAAAAAATGAGAGAGATAGCTTAGATATGCTTGCTGAAGCATCGATGAGGGCATGACATACGTCATTTTTCCCTTCATGACCAATTTTGAAGGTTTTCTGAGGATTTTTGGTTTTTTGAGAATTTTGGTGCCAAATTCAAAAATTGGGGTAGTCAAGGAAGCACGGTAACACTCAAGGCTCCAAATCACAAGTGGCTTATATTTTTGGAAATATTATGATCTCCTCGCCAAGGAAAATTTTAAGAACCCCCCCTAAATTTATATGTATAATAAATGGGCAAATCTCCATGGTATATAGGAAAAATGGAAGGCGATTTTATCAAAATATAATATGTATATATAATTTTTTGGCAAATCTCTCACTAGGCATGGCGAATATTTTACTCTTGTAAGATCTTGGTGAGTCTTTCACTAAATAATAAAAATTTTAAAGTCCTAGTGAATCTTAGCATTCTGAACTCTTAGATAATTTTTTGAAAAAGTATAAAACCATATATGACAAGAGCCACATGGTGGCAACATCACTTTTTTTTTTTCACTTTTCACGACATGGAACTTGTTTATAAAATTATAAAAAAACCAACCAAGTCCCTTATAATATGCAGGTAAGCTTATAACAGAGTCTGATACCTCTACTATGCTTGTCTTCATTCAAGTTCTTGCTATATTTAACACTGTGAATCACACTCTCTCAACTCAACTTATAGTGTAATTAAAACCTTTGGAAATTGAATCTGACAACTCTATAAAAAGGATTTGTGAAATAGAATCTTTTGTGAATGAGCCCGCTAACTATCACTGCTAAACAATCAATCTAGACTATGAAGTCTTCCATCTTGATCACAATCGTGCTCATGATCAAGGGAGTGTGACCACATGGCCTGACATAATGGCCATCATAGCTTCCAATAATCAACAACCACCTTGCAAGGACATCCTAGCTCATGTCTCATGAATTTTATTCATCAATATTAACTGATATAAATCTTGTAAATATAATATTAGAATCCTCTCCAGATTCACTGTTAATACAAGGGTAAAGGTCCAAATGAAATTTTCTAGCTGAAGGCATTAGCCAATACCAAATTTGGTATTTGTGATCCCTTTGTGGGGATGCACCTACCCTGCCCCATTGGGTTTCTACCTTGTAACATAGTTCAAGGATCACAAGGCTTTCCAATTTTCCTACTCCATTAGACACACTTTATATGTTATACATAGTGAATGGAAAAGAAGCATTATAGAACACACAATTTCACAGAAGGAAGAAAAATCTTAGCCAGTTCAATATCAAAATCTTAACCACTGATTAATAAAGAATAATAAGTAGTGTAATGAATTGTTCTGAGTTATTTATTTACAAGCTGTAAAGAATGTAGTGGAATGGAAAATATTACTTAAGCAACCCTTCAATATTTTCTATTAATATGTTTGTGCATGTACATATGAAATTAAGAGCATTGTTGAATACAAAGTTTCCTTTTCTCTTGCTTCCCTTTTGACAAATCAGTGTGAAATCAATGTCACTTTGAATCTCCTTTCTTGTGTGGATGTTTTAACAAATCAATGTGAAATCAAAGTCACTTTGAATTTCCTTTCCTGCGAGGGATCACATCCACAGTTGATTAGTAAAAGATAATCTACTATATATTATGTTCAAGAAACTGACTGCAATCTACAGTGGAAACGAGACCTCAATTCTTATTCTGAATTTGAATATCTCAAGACAACATAAGAGATAAAAATTCATATGGCCTTAGTAGCTAGAAAACAATCACTCCATCATTATAGTACCACCTAGATTTCTGCACTTAATCTAAATAATGGCACTAGTTGCAGTGTTTATTTGCATTAACACCATGGAAAAACAACAACAATGCTTCAAAGCACACTTACTGGAAAAGTTGTACCGTTCCGAGAATATTTAATGATAGCATCTGAAACTCGTAGCTATGGTAGGGAAACTAGGGAACCCAAATCTTGGAAGATATCTCATACCAGATCTGAGAAAAAAATAAAAAAGAGAAAAAATAAAAAATCTATAAATCAAGCAATGAATTGTTTACAAATAAAATACAATTCCTTTAACTAACAGTTAAATTGTGGTGATATATTTAAATATTTAGTAAGAGGGGAACTTCAAACCATGGAATATTACCTTTTTCATTACTGTCATACCTCAGTGACTGAGATTACAAATCAATACTTATGGAAAGATTGTAAGAAATTCTATGAAATAGTAAAGCATAACCTCTATTTTCAAGCAACAAAATCAAGACATTGTTACATCAAGAGCCATAATTGATCATAATCAATGAATCAAGTCCTTGTATGGCACAAGCTTGTTTCACAACCTCTATTTTCTCAATAACAAAATCAAGGCATTGTATGTGGTTATTTCCAAAAGGAAACTGCATTTTAATTTGGAAGAGGATCTTATCAAAAGACATGGATTTATTCAAAGCTACAAAGCCTAATGGGTTACTGAAAAAATAAGTTGGAATATGGGATCATGATACTTAAATTGAAAAAATATGCTTTCCTTTTAGAAACATTACAGTTATACAATGTTTTTTGAGAGCATTAGAATTTGAAATTGGGCCTTTCTATCAAGACAAATTTTCATTAACATAATGTACTTCCCTACCTGAAACGTTGTAGATATCCAAGAAAAACTTGAAAAGCATAAGAGAACTTAGCATAATGTACTTTCTTTCCTTAACATTCTTAAAGAGTTGAGCTTCCCCAAGTCATCAGTTAACTTTCAAAGGAAATGACAGTTAGTAATGGTCCAATTCACAACTGAAGATGTGTCACAAATACGAGGGGGCATCTCCTCCAAATCACAAAAGTGCT